>CAUYQU010032919.1:0-16762 GCA_963574635.1 Cheracebus regulus
GGCCTCTGTAGGGAAACTCAAAATAACACCATTGCCCCTGTGAGAGGCAGTGGCAAGTTAAGTGGATAAAATCTATTTGGTGGGACTGTTGATCTTGATAGTCATTTTAATAACTATGCAGAAAAACCTTACTTTTTCCCAGTTATTTGTATGGAATTATCAGTGTATCTGAGAAGCGTTGCTGTGGGCCTGTCCTTAGTAGGACTACAGCCAGGCCTCTCTTCTGCTTCACTGTTCATACTTCCTATCAGAAAGGTGGGAGAGGTCTATAGGAAGGTAATGAGCCAGTTTTGTGAAGAGTCTCTAGAAAAGGGCTAAAGTTATTGGAAATAATACATCCAAATGCAAGTAACAGGTATGATATTGAAGGATTTGAAGGACTGAACAATGACCAATGACCAATGACCAATTTTGCTGGAGAACAAAAATTAAAGTAGAGAGGTCACAAAATACTTTGGTGAGAATTGTGTTAGGCCCTACTTGCATTGCTATAAGAAATACTAGAGACTGGATAATTTATAAAGAAAAGAGGTTTAATTGACTCACAGTTCTGCAGGCTGGACATGAAACATTTTGCCAGCATCTGCTCAGCTTCTGTGGAGGCCTCAAGGAGCTTTTATTAATGGTGGAAGTGGAAACAGGAGCAGGCATGTCATATGGTAGACTGGGAGCCAGGTTGGTGGGTGGGGGTGCCACCCACTTAACCAGATCTTGTGAGAACTCACTGTTGCTCACTATCACAAGGGCAGCACTAAGCCATCAGGGATCCACCTCATGACCCAAACACCTCCAACTAGGCTGGTTGCAATAAATAGAATAATTTGGGAAATTGGTTAAAAATTAGATGCAGAGGTGTAAATTAAGGAGACTTTATAGTTATTATTGTAAAATCTGGTGGCTAGTGGAAGTGAGTGAAAAAACAAATATGTAAGAGATACTGGAAAAGAAAAAAGAACAATCATTGCTGTTGGAGTTGGACTGATAAATAAGGAAGTAGAAAAAGAAAGCAAAATTGCTACACTCATGTTCCTTGGAATGAGAAGTTGGCTGATTAATTTGGATTTAACAAATTTTTGCATGATTGTGGTTTCTGTTGTAGTTCATTTGATACTTTTAAATACTTGAATTATTATTATTGAATTGCAAATAAATACAAAGAAAAATAAAATATTTACATGCAACTGAAAAACTCTCTTCTTAAAATACATATGTAAAAAATATATTGTCTGAAACATTTTAGAAATTCAGCTACATTGCTTACAAAAGATATTTTCCAATGGCAGGAAAACTAAAAAGTGAAATGATGAAAAACCATATATATAAGTCAAATGCTGATCAATAAAAAAAGTACAACTCTATAATCAGACTTTCAGAAATTAAATTACAATACCATAATATTATATGGTACAGGAATAAAAATAGTACTACTTCAGAGGTAAGTTTATACATATGAAATATATGTGTGTGTATTATATATACATATATATTTGTATGTATGCATACAAACATATATGTATATTGGCTATTATTATCAATATTAATACATCACAAATATTCTCTGTTGAAGCAAAACTATCTGATTCTCTCAGTACAAATCCACCATCAGTGATTGTTCTTTTTTCTTTTTCAATATCTCTTGGATTTCTTTTCTCATTCACTGCTACTAACCAACATATTTTACAATGATAACTATAATGATTCTTAATTTACATCTCTGCATCTCAGTTTTACCAATTTCCCAAATTATTTTCTTTACTTTTAAGGGAGAAAACCAATTCTTTACATGACAATTATACTGAATTAATTAAGAAACAATTATAATTTTAAACTTATATGCACTTAATAACATTGCTTGCTAATGACATATAAAAAATATTGATAAAACTAGGAATATAAATAAATGAATCAAACCTTATTATACTGTCATTTGATGCACATTTTCCAGTACTTGATAATTAAGAAAACAAACAGTAAACAAATCAGTATATACGTTTGAACAAGGATTATATAATTAAAATATATAAGACCAAATAATGTATAAGAATGTTTGCAGTAGTAAATGATATATTTTTAATCTAGATATCAGCTTTATAAATATTTAAACTTTATAAATATATAAACTAAAAATGTATATATATATACATTTTATAATATACTTTTGAAATTATATAGTATATATTATTAATTGAATATATTTCACTAAGCTCATAATATATAAAAGATAGTTGAAAATTTAAAAATGTTGGGCACATTGGCACACACCCATAGTCTCAGATACTTGGAGGGCTCAGGTAGGAGGACTGCTTGAGCCCAGGAGTTTGAGTCCAGCCTGGGCAACAGAGTAAGACCCTGTCTGTAAAAAAATAAGCAAAATAAGAAAATACTTGGTGTGGTGATACCAGTGGAAATGGTGAAATAAACTCTCAAAAATTCTCTCTTCTAAAAAATCTATGAGAACCCTGGGTAATTGTTAGAATCATTTTTCTATGAACCTTGGAGTATACCAAAGACTCGAAATAATTCAGAGATGATGTATTCAAAGAAAATGTCTGAAACTATGCAAGAACAGTGAGCTTTGTAATAACTTAATTTGTTCTATCTCCAGTTCCATGATGTTACAGGACCAACAGGCTTGTAAGCCTGCTGAGCAGTAACAGGCCAATTACACTGAGATAGCAGGGATGCACCAGAGAAAGAGTAATGATTACAGGGTGGCAAGTGAGAAAATAAGACAAGACCCTCAGATCCATCTTCTCAGGAGTTCTGGAATGAGATTTTTAAGATCATGGAGTGTGGAGGACTAGAAAATTGAGCTTGTTGATTGGTTGTGGTAAGGGATATGAAATTTTCAAAATATTTGCGTTCTTTGGTGAGTCAGCTCCTCATGGAGTCCTTCAGATCAGTGATGTCAGTAGGGACCTTCAGACCAGCTGAATCAGTAGTTTCTTCAGTATGCATACCTGAAAGAGTATAACAAAGAGAAAACTTCATATTTTGTAATATTCAAGTTGTTATTTATAGAACAGTTAAGGAAAACTATAATCTAGGGTCTATGTGATTCTAGGACAATAGGCACCAAACAACTATGAGGAAGCAGGTCAGAGGGCAAGCCAACCTAATGCTTAATGCTGAATGTACTGCAACCTTGCTTGATTTTTGTCTCTTTCCCTCTCTTCTTCCCTGATTATTATTATTGTTTTTGAGACCGGGTCTGTCTCACTCTGTCACCCAGGCTGGAGTGCCGTGGTGCAGTCATGGTGCAGTCATGGAAGTTTCACATGAAACTTCCCAGTTTCAGGTGATTCTCATACTTCAGCCTCCCAAGTACTTGGAATAAGTGGTGTGCATCACCTCACCTGGTGAATTTTTGTGTATTTTTTTGTTTGTTTGTTTTTTGTAGAGACAGGCTTTTATCATGTTGCCCAGGCTGGTATTGAACCCATGACATCAGACAATCCACCCTCGTTGGCCTTCCAAAGTGCTGGGATAACAGACATAGCCCCTACACCTGACCTCCTAATTAATTTTATGGGTTATAGGGATGATTTCAATGATAGCCTTGAAAACCAACATCCTGCAATAATGTTGAAAACCAAAAGCTTGGAAACCAGTGAAGAGACATAATGATGTTAGAGATTCTTCAGAGCACCATTTCCAGAGAACTGTCCTTGTTTAATTTGTCTAATGAGTCTCTGGAAGTGCACACTCTCAGGCTTTCCTGACTCGGGTCTTTATTTGACCTGACTTGGAGCTTGCCCAGCACTAACAGCCTTCTCTGTAGGGGCATTGGTTGAAAATAATTAGTGGCGATTTTTAAAATATCATGTGGTGTGACCTGAGGTTATAAATAAAAGTTTGGGAAAACAATAGGCTAATCTAAAAGTTTAAAAGTAAAAGCTTGATCATAATATGTTTATATGAGCTGTAAAGAGGAGCTACTTATCTCTGGTTATCTATAAGACCATATGCATATAGGGGTGAATGCATGCTCATATTATATGAGTGTTCAAAAAAATAACTTGAGAACTCCCAGATCTCTACCACCTGGCTCCTAGAAACTCTGCACAAATAGAAAGGAAAGGCCAAGCTTCATGGCTGATTGCTCAAAGTATGCTTCAACATAAACACAGAGCCAGTAAGACTAAGAGATGTGTTTGTTCCAGGCATCTAAGGAAGTTACTGTTCATTTATTAGCTGACAACTAGGCCAACAAAGTAGATTTCAGTGCCAAGACAGAATACAAATATTAGTGAATTCAGAAAACTCATCCAGCAAGCGAATACAACAAAAAAGAGAAACAACAATATAACTTGGGGAGAGAGGAGAATCCGATTTCTAGAGTTACCACACTATATTATTTAGAATATCCAATTTTTGACTACAAGCAAAACATTCAAATAAATAAAGTATGTTTAACATGGAAGGAAAAGTGGTAATTATACACTGTCACTGAGAAAACTCAGTGGACTTACTAGAGAAAGGCTTTAAATCAACTGTTTTAAAAATATTCAAAGAATGAATGAAAGCCATTTCTCAAGAACAAAATGAAAGCATAGGAACAATGTGTTTGTTGCCCAGAGAGACTATAAAGAGAGATTAAAGTGTTTTTAAAGAGAGAAAAATTAATTTCTGGAGTGAAAATTTCAAGGAATAAAATGACAGATTTACTAGTGTGGTCCAGCAGCAGATTTAGGCAAGGAGAAGTAAGAATCAGCACACTTGAAGATATGACAATTATGTTATCCAGCCTGAAGAGTGAAAGGTAGAAATAAAATAGACATAAAATAAACTGAGCCTCAAAAACCTGCGAGCCACCATCAAGTGTACTGACATATGCACAACGGAAGACCCAGAAAAAAGGAAGAGATAAAAATAGAGACAAAAAAAAATTTGAGAAAAATAATTGCTGAAAACATTACTATTTATCAAAGAAGCTCAGTGAAATTTGATTGGATGCCATCAAAGAGAACTCACCCAGAAACATTATAACAAACTGTTAAAAGACAATGATAAACAGAAATCTTGCAAGCAGCAGGGAGAAGCAACTAGTCACATAGAGGAGACTTTCAATAGAATTTGCAGTCAAAATGTCTTCTAAAAACCTGGAGATCAAAGAGTAATAGAATGGCATCTTAAAAACACTGCAAAAAAAAAAAAAAAAGACTACACATGAAGAAGTCTATAACCAGAAAAACTATTCTTCAAAATAAAGAAAAAAATGGAGTGATTCCTACAATAAGAAAAACAGAGAATTCATTATTCAGATATGCCTTACAAGAAATATTCAAGGTATCATTCAGGCTGAAATGAGAATACTAGTCAGCTGTTTGAATCCACATCAAGAGATAAAGAACAGTGATAGAGATAACTACATAAAAGACTGTATACAGGTATTTTTGTTTGCATTTTAATCTATCTGATTAAACAGATTAATAAATAATTATAAGTCTGTTGATGGTCACACAATATATATAGACATAATTCATATGACAGTAATAGCACAAAGAAGGGAAGCAGCGATGGAGCTATATAGGAGCAAAGTTTTGTATACTCTTGAATTTAAGTTGGTAATAATACAAATTATATTGTTATAAATTAATGTGGTTAATTATAATTCCTAAGATAACACCACACACACACAAACACACACACACACACACACTCAATAGCTATATTAAAAAATGTAAAAGACAAGAAAATTAATATAGAAAAATAGAAATTATCTAATTAACATAGAATATTGCAATCATGGAAGAAGAGAACAAAAAAACAGATATATGACCAACAAAAAGCAAAATTACAGACATAAATCTTAATATCAATAGATGTATTAAACATAAATAAATACTTCAGTTAAAACCCATAGATTTTTTAAATGATGCAACTATATGCTACCCACAAAAGACATTTTTTTCCATTTAAATATGTGTAGTTGGGCTGAAAGTAAAAAGATGCTCATCATATATCATTAAAACGATTGAAAACTGTTGTTGTTAAACTAATGTCATACAAATTAGAATTTAATATAGTATTTGTTTTAAGAGACAAATCAGGACAATTTGTCTGAAAAAAGTATTAATACATCAAGAAGATATAACATTTATTTATTTAGAGGCAGAGTCTTGCTCTCTAGCTCAGGCTGGAGTGCAGTGGTGCAATCTCAGCTCACTACAACCTCTGCCTCCCAAGTACAAGCAATTCTCCTGTCTCAGCCTCCCGAGTAGCTAGTAGTACAGGTGCGCACCACCACGCCCAGCTAAATTTTGTATTTTTTAGTAGAGATGGTGTTTCACCATGTTGGCCAGGCTGTTAATGAACTCCTGACATGATCCATCTGCCTTGGCCTCCCAAAATGCTGTGATTACAGACATGAGCCACCACGCCCAGCCAGATATAACAATTATAAACACAAATGTAGATAAAAACAGATCTCCCAAAATACACTGACCAAAAATTAATAGAATTGAAGAAAGAAATAAAATGAAAATTATAGCTGAAATGTAAATATTTCAGTTTCTATAATGGGTAGAATACAATTATAGATTAACAAGTAAATAAAAAACTTAAATATATTATGCAGTAACTATAGCCAACAAATATCTGTATACATTTCATTGAACTACTGAAGTTTACATATACATCTCAAGAGCACAAGAAAATTTTTCCAGATAAACCAGATATTAAGCAATAAACAAGTCTCAATGAATGTAAAATCGAGGAGTTATACAGGGTATGCTCTTTGTACACACAAAAGAATTAAATTAGATATTAATAATGGAAGGAAATTAGGGAAATGTATGTACATGTGGAAATAAAACAATACAATTCTAAATAAGCAAAAAGACAATAAAGAAATCAAAAGGAACTTCCAAAATACCTTGAGATGAATAAATAAAAAAGCACAACCTACTAAAACATGTGGAATACAATAAAAGAAGTATTCAGGGAGAAATTTATAGCTGTAAATACCTACACTGTAAAACAAGAGCGATCTCAAAGGAATAACCTAACCTCTTATCTTAACCAAAGAAGTAGTGTTCTACATGGAAATCATGCAGAAAACAGGAAATAATAAATATGAATGATAATTAATAGAATAAAGAATAGAAGACAAAAAATTAAAGAAACTGTCAATTGTTTGGATAGATTAACACATTTGACAAAATTTTACCAAATCAATAAAAAAGAGAAAACTGAAGCTATTAACATCAGGAGTGAAGAAGGGCACTTTACCACAACCTTACAGAATAAAAAAGATCATAGAATATAATAAGAACAACTGCATGAGAACAAATAGATAATATAATATGTAATGGACAAATTCCTAGAAATCCACAAACTACCAAAACTGACTCAGATAATTTTTTAAAAATGTGAATAGACCTATGACAATCAAACTGATTAGAATAGTGATTATAAACTTGCCACAAAAAAAGGATGCAGTACTAAATGGCTTCTCTGGTACATACAAATGTTTAAAGAAGAAGTAATACTAATTTTTTCAAACTCTTAAAAAAAAGAGGAGCACTTCATAACTCATTTTGTGAGATCAAGTATTATCCTGATCCCAGCACTAGTCAAGGATGTTACTCACACATACAATCAAAACAGAACAGTAATTAAAACTACAGGCAAATATTATTATGAATGTGGATATAAAAATATTCAACAATATGCTTGCAAATTTAATTCAAGAACATATAAAAATAATCATTATAAATCACAATCAAATAGGTTTTTCCCAAAAAGGCATGGTTGGTTTAACATAATAAGACAGTAATACATAATAATTTCAAAATATGCGGAAGAAAATCTAACATTTAAAAAACTTAAAAAGCACATATAGAATAGAAATATAAAAGAATTTTCTAAACTTGATAAAAGACATCTAGGAAAAAACAAAGGTAACACTATACTGATTAGGTAAAATTATAACACTCTTAAAAGAAAGCATAAATGTAAATCTTCATGGTCATGGATTATACAATCATTTCTTAGATATGATACCAAACACACAATAAAACAACAAAAAGAGTAAACTTGATTTAAATTAAAGCTTTTTATGTTTTAAAGATTTGATCAGAGGTTAAAATATTGTTCTTATAGGGAGAGAAACAAGAAAAATTTTAAATGTAATAATAGAAAAAAAAGGTAACCAAAATAATTGGAGAGAATGTTTTCAAATAATATATCTAATAAGAAATTTATATCCAAAATGTAGAAATAATTATTCCACTTGACAGTAAAAAGACACATATTCTTTTTTTTTTATGTGACTTTAATATATATATATATATATATATATATATTTTAATTTTACTTTAGGTTCTGGGGTACATGTGCAGGTCATGCAGTGTTGTTGCATAGGTGCACACATAATCAGGTGGTTTACTGCCTCTATTCCCCCTTCATCTATATCCAGCATTTCCCACCATGTTACCCCTCCCCACCCCCCCACTGTCCCTCCCTTAGCCCCCCACAACTGCCCCCAGTATGTGATACTCCTCTCCCTGAGTCCACATGTTCTTATTGTTTAACACCTGCCTGAGTGAGAATATGCAGTGTTTGGTTTTCTATTCCTGTGTCAGTCTGCTGAGAATGATGGTTTCCAGATTCATCCAAGTCCCTATAAAGGACACAAACTCATCGTTTTTTATGGCTGCGTAGTATTCCATGGTCTATATCTGCCACATTTTCTTTATCCAGTCTATCACTGATGGGCACTTGGGTTGGTTCCAGGTCTTCGCTATTGTACACAGGGCTGCAATGAACATACCTGTGCATGTGAAAGACACATATTCTAATAGAAAGAGGGCCAGAGATTTTCATAGATATTTATTCAAAGTACATGTACAAAATACTGACAAGATTATAAAGAAATGCTCATAGTCTTTAGTCATTAAGAGAATGCAAATCAATAGCATAATGAAATACCACTTCACACTTGCTAATGTTACAAGAGTGGGGAAGGTAAGTGTTGGGTAGAGAAGGGCGGGGATCCCTGGCAAAGGCTCCACCCTTGAGTCTGTGCCCACGAACCTAAATGAGGATAGGCATTTTGGTTTTGTTCCCAAAAAGTTGTCTTTTGGCCTGCCATGCCCCTCATCTGGTGACCATATAAACCTGAGACCTTAAGCAGACACAGACACAAGTGGCTGGATGTCGAGAGGAACAGAGGGATACACCAGCAGATACCAGCAGATACTGGCAGACCAGCGACTGCAGAACCATGCAGACACTGAAGTTTGGTCAGCCAGAGGCAGTCGGAAGAGAGTCCGGCCACTGGGCCGCCCGCTCCAGCGGAAAACCACCTTCCCACTCCATCCCCCTTCTGGCTCCACATGTATCTTGCTGAGAGCCACTTCCACCACTCAATAAAATCTTGCACTCACCCTCGAAACCCACGTGTAATCCGATTTTTTTTGGTACACTGGGCAAAAAGTTGGGACACAGAAAGCCCTTTGCCCTTGCGATAAGGTAGAAGGTCTAATTGAGCTGACTAACACAAGCTATATGCAGACGGCAAAGCTGAAAGAGCATACTGTCACACATGCCCACTTGGGCTTCAGGAGTTTTAAACACTCACCCCTAAACAGTGCTGTGGGGTCAGAGCCCAAAAGTGCTTCCCACAACCTGTGCACTTGCCCATCTGCAGGCTCCCCCTAGGATTGTGAGCAGGAAGGCACTGAAGAAGTGAGCCACACCCCTGTTACGTTTCCTGCAAGGGAAATAAGGGAACTTTCTTGTTTCAGCTGGGGGTCATTCGGGATACTCATCAGAGGGTAAGGGCAAATGTGGAACTGTTGGATCTGTCTCTTCCAAGACTCTGCCACCCCTTTCTATTTCCGGCAGGTAAAAGGCTCCATTCCCTTCACAGAGGTTTAAACACCTTAATGGGCACCAGTCAAAAACCCCAGACTTTGTTTGGTGTCTTTTCCTCTCTCAGGGTTTGAAATGGCTCTTATCTCTTCCTTTATAATGTTAAGAGTTTTGCTACAGGCTGCAGCAATGTAGCTAAGTAAAATGAGCATTTGGCTGAGCTGTCAAAGGTACAAATCAGAGCAACTGTTCTTAGAGGTTACCATTCCTGCCCCCACCATGACAGCTTCAGGCATGCACAGCTCACAGCACTTCCTCCTCCTGCCCTCTCCTCGCAGGCATGTGCTCAGTTCACAGCATGCAAAGGCCATGTCCAGTAGCCACAAAGGGTGGGAGAAAACTGCAGCTACCACAGGGACCCTGCAGGGCCAATTGGCTGGCACTTCTCACCCACCATACGAACAGAACTTCTCCCCTATCCAAGGAATTCAACCCAGCCTGAAGCGGGAAAAGGATACAAGGATTAAAGGGACCCACTAGCACTGAGAAACGGGTTCTTCCCCCAGGACCTCCCACTTTGGCCACTTAATTTTTTTTTCTATTTTTTGCTTTTCTAAGTGAGAGGGTACCCCTCTCCAGCACTCTGCCTCTGCTAGGAAAGTTATCAGAGGAACGACCACTGCTGGCTGATAACTATAAATTCGGCAGAACTCACTTGAGACACTCTAAACAGTTACATGCAGCCTCTTGAAATACTTTTTAGTCTCAAACTTGATTTCAAGCTTCAGGCTGAGGCCCTAGAAAGGAAAACCAGATCTGAGGGATCTAAAGCCAGGTGACAAGCACAATGTAAATGGGCAAGAACAATTCCTTCCAACTCAACCCCTATCCCATGGAAGGAGGCCATACTCCATGGCATAAATGAGGCTTAGGGACTCAAAGGTTGTCAACAGCAGGGGAAGAAGGAGGCAAAGGTGACGGCCATTCATTCCTATTCTCTAGACCTTCCTACTTAATGGGTGCCTACCACATTGGGTGGTTGTTAGTATTTGTCACTTCTTATCTCTGCAATCTTTGGCACTAAATTCTTTCTTTGTATAATATATGTTCAGTCTATGCATATTTAACTTATAAAACTTGTTTCTTCTCTCTCACTTAGAGGCCATCAAACTCCAAACAGTCAGCAACTGGAGCTTCAGATGATGGCTCCCCTTTGCCAAGAACCTTTAGTTAGACCTCTGGGAGGAATCTAACTGCTATTTTCCCTAAAATAACACCCTTGTCAGCAGGAAGTAGCTAAGGCCAGTCACCATCCATATTCTAAAGGCAGTTAGATATGCCTCTTGAGAGGATGAAAATGATATGGGAGGGGAGCAAAAAAGTGCTTAGAGTAGGGAAGCGCAAGGTCCCTGGTGAGGGTTCCACCCTTGGGCCTGTGCACATGAACCTAAATGACAACAGGCATTTCTGTTTCTGTGTCCAAAAAGTTGCTTTTTGGCCTACCATACACCCCATCCTGTACCCATATAAACCTGACACATTAAGCAGGCAAAGACATAAGTGGCTGGATGTCAAGAGGAGCAGAGGGACACACTAGCAGACACCAGCAGACACCTGCAGACCAGTGACAGAGGAACAACTCAGACCCTGAGGGGAGTTTGGCTGGCAGCAGTTGGAGGAGAGTACAGCCACTGGGCAGCCTGACTCCAGGTAAGGCCACCTTCCCACTCCATCTCCCTTCTGGCTCCCCATCCATACCCCTGAGAGCCACCTCCACCGCTCAGTAAAACCTTGCACTCACCCTCCAAGCCCACATGTGATCCTGTTTTTCTGGTTAACTGGGCAAGAAGTCAGGATAAGAAAGACCTCTGCCCTTGCAATAAGGCAGAGGATCTAATTGAGCTAACACAAGCTGTCTGAAGATGGCAAAACTGAAAGAGCACACTGTAAAACACACCCACTTAGGCTTTGGGTGTCATAAATCCTCACCCTTAGATGGTGCCATGGGGTCAAAACCCAACAGCACTCCCCACGACCTCTGCACCTGCTTGTCTGCATGCTCCCACTATGGGTTTGAGTAGCAGGGCACCAAAGATGTGAGCCAAACCTCTGTCACATGCCCTGTGAGGGGGATATGGAAACTCTGCTGTTTCGCTGTGATGGCTTTGATTAACACGACAGGCAGTAATAAGTGTTGGCAAAAAACTGGAGATATTGGAACTCTCATACATTGTTTATAACAACATAAAGTGATGTAACCGCCCTGGAAAACAATTTGATAGTTCCTCCAAAAATTAAACATAAAGCGACCAATACTTTCATTCCTGGCATATAAGCGTCATGAAAAGGTGTGACCAAACAGGTGCTTTCGCATGAATATTCATAGCATTATTCATATTCATAGCAATTTTTGTCTATACCTTGATACATGCATGAAAAAATATAAGATACTTATGCAGTGAAATATTATTCAGGTAAAATACAAGAAATTAAATACTAATACATGCTACACCATGAATAAACCTTGAAAACTTGCTATACGGAAAGCAAGCCAGTCAGAGAAGATCATATATTGTATGATTTTATTTATATAACATTTCAAAAACTGGAAAGTATATCAAGACAGGAAATCGATTACCTGGAGTAAGAGGTATAGGCTGTGTCTCCTAATAGGTACAAGTTTTTATGATGCAGATTAAAATATTCTAAATTAGTTACTATTGTTAGTTTTTCAACCTTTTAAATATACCCAAAAGTACTGAATTATACACTTTAAAAATGTTTATTTTATGGTATGTGAGTTATGTCCCAATTTTTAAAAAATGTATTGGAGAAAAAAGGAGATATGACAAGAAGGGTGATAGACATCCTGAGAATTTATGGTCCTCAAATTTCTACCTAACTTCAGCCCACTGTCTCATGATTGTGAAATAGTTCCACTTTGAATATATTTGATACTTAAAACGGTCTTATGAAATGATGGAGATTAAAATTATCTCCATTTTGCAAATAAGAAAACAGGCATAAAGTTACTAGACTAAGATTACACAATTTGTGACTCAGATGAGACTTGAAACTAACTCCTATTTTAGAGAGATGTTACTCAATTATTTCAAAGGGAAGTGTGCTCAAAAAAAACTCACTAAATTTAATTCTGATATGTCTAACAATAAAACATAAAATAAAAGCTGATTATATATTTGTTATTGCTGGATAAAAGAATGTATACACCCATGTGCACAGAAATAAGTATCATGTTCTTAAAAATGGGATTCAGTTCTTGGTTTCCCAAGATAGTAAAGAGAGTAAGAGATGAAAAATACAGGAACGGGGCTGTGTGTGCCAGAATTGTTATGAAAATTATGTAAGTGGGATGAGTCTAAACCACAGACAGTAGTCAGAACTCTGGCAAGCTTTGTTTTACTTGACTAAATGTTACAGCTGTCATTCACATTCAGAGAATTCTTGTAATGGAGGAGATAGCTCTTAATGTTAGCAAATCTGTAAATTTTTTTCAAGAAAAGGTGGGACTTACAGATTTTAATGTTAAATCTCCAGATTGGCAAAAATTTCTTTTTTAGCAATTTAAAAATTTTGAAACGTAAGTCCAAACAAAACATGTCAATGAAACATGCTTAAATTTATTTGTTTGACGATTATGAATAATAAATTTATTATATTTTATCTTAGAAATATTCATAGTAATAGTTGCATTGTTTCTAGCTTAAATTTCTTTATGCTAAACATATTAAATACGGATATGTTACCTACTAGAAAGCATACACATTATTTTTAAAATATAAAACATGATATTTGCAAAAAAAGCCTATAAATGTACATAAAAATATATCATGACCAAGTTAGGTTTATCCCAGGAATGTATTATTTACCACATTAATAGATTAAAGTAAAAAAAATACATATACAAATAAAATGATTGAAACAGAGTCAAAGATATGTACAAAACTGTCAGCAATCGTGGTTTAAAAAAACCCTACCTTAAAATAGAATTGAATTTCCTTACCGGGTTAAAGTGTGTCTACAAATATCATACATCAAAAGTTACACTTATTACAAAAAGAAAATTTAGAAGTCAGAAAGGAAACAGAGGCATCCAACAACCTAATTTCTACTTAACACTGGATTGAAATACCTAGATAAAGTCAGACAAAAGCATAGAAAAATAAAACAATAAAATTAAATTTCAGCATTATAAAGGAAAAAAATCATTATTCAAAGATACTATGATTTCCTTCTTAGAAACACAAATAAATGTACAGCTAAAGTACATAATAAATATTTTTTTATTATTTTGGCATTGTAAAGAAAAAGAAAATTAAACTTTTGGCTTTATAAAGAAAAAAATCATTATTCAAAGATAATATGATTCCCTTCTCAGAAACACAAATAAATGTACAATTAAAGTAATAAAGGATAGATTAATAAGACTGCTAAGTATAACACACCTATTTCAAAAATCAGTAAGAATTGTATATGCTAGGACCCATTAGAGGTATAATTTTAAAATTTTACACAATTTAAAACATAAAATAATTGAAATAAATATATATTTTTAAATACATATAAAATGATTCTGACTAAATAGGGATATATAAGGGTTAATTGTCAGACTCAGTTTTTTGAAGTGTCAGTTTTGTTTATATTAAACTATACATTTAGCATATTTTTTTTCACATCCTTAAAATTGTTATTTCTGTTGGAACTCAGCAAACTAATTCTATTTTTTTAAACAAAGATCAGAAGGCCAAGAAGAGCAATACAATTTTGCCATCAGAGGCATAAGGTAACAGGGCCTTATTATAAAGCTATAGTGAGTAATGCCATGTAGTTTTGTTATAGGAATAGACAAAGTAAGACCAAAATAACCCAGAATACAACATATGCGTAAATAAAATGATATGGCAGTGGTGGCAAAAGAAAGCAGTGGAGATAATAATGGCTATTCAATGACTGTGGTAGAGCACTTGATTTTCAATAAGAAAAAAATATATAATTAGACAATTTTCTCTTTTCATAGAAAATAATCAATGTGAAAAAATTTTGCTGGGCGTGGTGGCTCAGGCCTGTAATCCCAGCACTTTGGGAGGCCAAGGCGGGTGGATCACGAGGTCAAGAGATTGAGACCATCCTGGCCAACATAGTGAAACCTCGTCTCTACTAAAATACCAAAATTAGCTGGGCGTGGTGACACACGTCTATAGTCCCAGCTACTTGGGAGGCTGAGGGAGGAGAATTGCTTGAACCCAGGAGGCGGAGGTTGCAGTGAGCCAAGATTGTGCCACTGCACTTCAGCCTGGCGCCTGGTGACAGAGCGAGATTCTGTATCAAAAAAAAAAAAAAATTTTTACTTACATGATATTTAACATTAAAATTCATAAACCCAGTTTTCTAGAAAAATTTACAGATTTGTGACAAGAGACTTGCCTCCTCATTATAACAATTCTCTGAAGATGAGTGTCAGCTGCATGTCATTAAATATGTCACAAGTTGTAAGAGTCAAAATATTGAGGAGAAAAATGTATATGAATATCTTTATTATCCAGAATAAGAAATGATTTTTGAAACATAACACAGAAATCAGTAATCTATTTGATCATTCTACCTCTGACATCAGCTACTAATATTCTGATCTTTGCTCACTACGCTTTAGCTGTAGTGACCTCATAGTGTTTTCAAACACATTAAAACTTTTTATACTTTGAGACTACTGCATACACTCTTGCTTCTCCCATGAATGCTTTTCCCTCAGCATCTCCATGGCTGTTGACGCTTTGTCACTTTCCAATTTGTTTTTTTCCAAATACCACTTTTTCACAAGACCTACCCACGTTTCCCTTTAAAAAAAAATGAGAATTTCCCTTAATCCTCTCTTCAGAAATTCTGATGCCTTTATTTTAGTCTACTTTTAACTTAACTCTGTATAGCTTTCTATACACGGTTATAATTATAAAGACATTTTTATAATGTACATTTAAAATATCATTTGCAGTCCGTCTTGTTACTAGAATATAAACTCCAAGAGAGCAAAGTTCTTTGTTTTGCTTACTGATGTATTCTCAAGCACTGAAAACTGACTAACAAATATTAGGGTAAATAAAATTCTCTGATGGAATTAATTAACATTTATTATGCAGTCTCCACTTTTATAGCTTGTACTTTTATTTTTTCTTGTTTAGTAAATGCTTACGAATCCTAACGTATGAGTATTCATTCATATTTTTTGAAAAGTTATATAGTTTTAAGATATATGTATTTAGTTACTTGAAATTCACTTTGTTGGAGTGGGGTAATAATATGCACTATCTCCACTTTTTCACCTATATTAAATAGTAGGCATTTTCTCAAGTGATCTTCGATGTCAACTGTCACCTCCTTCATGGATCAAGTTTTTATTTATGCTGTTACTGGTCCTGCTATTCTCTCTTTTTTGAAATTAGATCATTTAACCTTTATCATCCATCCATGAAGGAGATTTCTCTTCACATTCTCAGTTAATGAGAAAACAAAGATCTTTGTTGCTAGCTATTGCAAATCATATCTTTGAATTCCATCTGCACTACATCTCCAGACAACAAATGTTGGTGATTCTTCCCTGCTCGATCACTGCAGATGTGCGTTTAAACTTGCCTCTCTCTCTTACCTTATGAAATACATACTGAATTGTCTCATTCCTCTAGCTCTGAAGTTACCCTGAATTCTTTTTTTTTTTATTTTTTATTTATTTTTTTTATTGCTTGCTGACTTGTTGAGTACTGAGTGTGATTAGATTTTTTTTTTTAAGAGAAAGAAAGAAGTAGAATAAAAGAGAAAAAAGAAAGAGAAAGAGGGAGAGAGAACGAGAATCTTGCTCTGTTGCTCAGGATTTCATTTAAATCTGTGAAATGCTTATGCAATTACTAAAAAGTGATTTATTTCCTATTAT
>CAUYQU010032924.1:0-14623 GCA_963574635.1 Cheracebus regulus
CCTACAAAGGACACAAACTCATCGTTTTTGATGGCTGCATAATATTCCATGGTGTATATGTGCCACATTTTCCCTGTCCAGTCTATCATTGATGGGCATTTGGGTTGGTTCCAGGTCTTTGCTATTGTAAACTGTGCTGCACTGTTGATCAATATGGAGCTATCCTTACAGATTAATGTAAAAAAGAAACACATTTAAAAGGCTATTTGAAATTAACTGGGGGACATTTTGAAAGGAAAAAAATCAATTAAACAATGTATTTCTAGATCCTACCTTAAAATACACAAACTTTCCATTTTGTACAGTGACATTTTTTTCAGATACCTAGAGATATGAATGAACATCTTTAGAAACATAATTGTGTCTTTATTTCTTTGGGAGTATCATTACCCTTGAAACAGGATGATAAAGCTGAGAATAGTGCCATACACTCAACTACAAATAATCCATACTAACAAAGAAAAATGCTGGTTGAATGACTTTTTACACATACCAAAAAGCAATAATTTACAGATATTTCCCAGTGAAAACATGGAAGCAAGGTAAGAAAGAAGAGAGAAATAAATTAGGATGCCAAATTTTGCCTTCACTGTGTCAAGGAAACTAACAATCATTTAAGGAGGAAAATGATAATCCCTTCTCAGGGCCAGATTTGATGCAAACTGCTGTCTAGGTTTACTCTTGTTAGTTCTCCAAGGGAAATTCAAAGTGGGTAGAATACAGCAAGTTTTTTTTTTTTTAATACCTTTAGGGAGGCTTTTACTTATCACTTCACCATAGACTCTTCATGCCCTATTATTCATAACTCCACGCTGATTTACACCTTTATTTTTTTCAACCTGGTCTTTGTAGGCATGTGACTTAGAGACTCCTGTCCTATATTCTCCCATCCAGCCAAATTTCTGTATTTGATATTGCAGAATTATGTTTGCTCCATGATTCCAGTCTCAAATAGCCTCTATAAGTTCCCCTTTCCTGGTCTAAAGCTCATTTCTCCAGAAAATCCATTCACGTGACAACCGTTTCATGAAGGAGTGTCTGGACTTATCACATTTGTTATTTATAAGCAGTAGTATACTGGTAAATGTTTAATAACTGGCTCTCCCTGGAAGGAAGAGGACCCCAGATTTGTGGTGTTTGTCCATTTCTAGCGTGTAAATTCACTTACCATGGCCAGTTTCACTTAGAATTGAAAAGGTTGCCACGATTTGCTGATAAGAGCTGGTGAAAGCTGGCCCCAGCAAACAATTTTTTTTTAGGAACAAATGGCCCATAGCTTCATAAGACTGTAAGGTTTTATATTTTTAAGAGAGATTACATATTGTTATAGAAACAGCACTGAACAAAAGTAAAAAGGACTAAGTTCTAACTCTTGTTCTGTCATTCCATGACTAGTTGATTCTAAGGCCATTTAATCCTCCTGGATCTCAGTTTTCTCATCTACATAATAACAAGAGCACGTGAAATAGCCTTCTAATGCTAACAGACCTATGATTCTATGTGATCCTTCATTCAATCATGCATTCCCACCTCACCTGAACACCTGAAATCTCTTTAAGAGTAGGCTATGCCATAACATAATATATCCTCAACACACCAGGCACAGGCCCTTGTACTTAACAGGTGCCTCCTAAATAGGTGTTTTGCTAAATAAATGATTCACCTAGGTACACTGGCAGTAGCCTGGGCATATGATGGGTTAGTGGTATAGAATAGGGTATAAGATTGTATTAGAACAAGGAGAAAGAATGAAGTGATTAATTTGAAGAATAGTTTTCCCTATGAATAACAATAATATCTAGGTTGGTAACAGGAAAATTGAATGTTGTCAAAGTTCTGCTCCTTCTCTCCCCTTCAGGGTTTACTCCAAATATGCACCAAGATGTCCTCTATTTGACATTGTCCCCTAGTGGAAACTTATCTTCTCCACCATCATTTTTCTACTTTCAAGCTCACACTAGACTATATTTTTAGCATTCCTTTTCCATTTGCATTTCTTCCTGTCAGATTTATCTCAGAGTAAACAATGTCATTTTTTACCAACATCTTTCTTTTCATTTTTCTTATAATGCTACTTGTGAGCATAAAAAACCTGAATTCAGGCTGATTAGAGCAGTATTAATAATACTCATAGTAAAGGTCAAAAAGACTTCATGTATTTAAGTAAAATTGGACATTTGACAGAATAATAAATAAGATTCTTTCTACTTCAGCTTTTTCTAGGCTCCAAAGGCCTAGATATCACATGACAGTGAGGTAAGAAGACAGCTCTGTGCAGAACTGCTAAGATTGTAAAACTGTTTTTATCAGCATCAATGAACCTTAACCAATAAAAAGGAAAGAAAAAACTCTTGAGTTGGAAGAACTGGCGAAGAATCCTGTTGAGAGAGTTATTGGCAGCATGGCTCCCCCAGGGGAGAAAAACTACTTCTCTGCTTTAAGCCAAGTGAAAGGAACTTCAAGGGGAGAAGACACAGGGAGAGGTTGATAAATATCTCCCAGAGTTTAAAAAAATGTTAGTGCAGGTATAAGACATTGTGGCTAGACTGGCCTGAAGGACCAACGCAGAGAACAAGGCAGGAATCCGATTTTCAGCAGACCAACTGTGTGCCACACAGGAGGAAACAAAGCTAACGTTCTTGAAAGGACTGTCTGGAAAGACAAAGCAAACTGCCAGGAATTGAGGACAGTGTCAGAAGTAATAAGCTGCATGAGGTATCACCTATCTTACAGGAATTATAGTTGCATCTGAGGGTCCTTAGAGTCAAATCACTCCAAAAACACCCCTGTAATAAAGTCAGATTTGAGTGTCTCTGATGACAAATCCAAATCACATCAGTAAGATCTCTGCTGCCCCCTTAACTCTCCTCCCTCATCCCCCTCCAGTGCTGAGGGCTCTAGAAGCCACAGTGATGCAAGAGGAGGTGCCACGCCTCACACACACACACTTTGCACACATTCATATACATGCACTCTCGTACACATGCATTTATACACACATTCACATGCATTCACACCCAAGTGCACACACACACACACACACCACACACAAGGCTTCCAATTCTTGGTCAGGGCCGGGCTGGGAAATGGGAGAAAATTTAAAGAGGACAATGGATATCTATTATTATACTGAACTGGACTAAAGCTTTAAAGTGACTGGATGATTATTAATTACCAGACAGTAGAGAGTAATTTTTTAAACTCTGAGATCTGCTCAAAAATGTCATCCAAGAATCAGGAAAAAAGCTATTCAATTCAATGTGTTAAAGAGACAATGATTTAAAAAAAAAAAAAAGTTGCTTCAGGTTTTTTGTTTTTTTTTCTATAATGGTTGCAGACTTAATAGAAAAAGACTGGCCTCCAACCTTTCAAGTTCTTGAATGTTTTCAAAGCCACTTTAAAATGCCAAAAGCCATTGATTCATCTGCCCCTAATCAAACTGCAAGAACCCACATTTGAGAAAAGCAAAAATGATTTCTTCTTCGGTTGGGTTGTTCCTCTGTTTTCCCTAATTAATAGTCTTAAAACTGTGTGTTTTCTACCATTTTTCATTGAAAATGCACTGTACTTTTCCTTCCCTATCGATTTTTAAGTCAGATAGACCTGGGATCTGAAACACTACTTATAACATTCTTCATAAAGGGAAATGTGTACAATATGCCAGAATTAATGGTTAGAACCCAACTCATTTGCAGACTAAGCTTTCCTGTAATACGTGAATACTCCAGCGATGACTGTACATATAAGGGTAAAATAAAATCTTTATTTAATGGGATCATTTCTGTATAGAACTTCTTATACTAATTTCAAATCTCTCAAAGGATACAGATGTTTTCCCCAGCAGGTCTGATCTTGGGGATAAGAGAAATTCATTAGTCCATCTGTATTAATTTGTCATGGCGTGTACAGCCACGGATCCAGCACAAAAATGGCACAAGCAAAGACTTCCAGGCTGACTGTCTCTTGGGGTTCCAAGACATAGTAAGTTGTCAGAGTTGATAAAGATATGTTCTAAGAAATGTGAACCTGCCCATTATTTTTCTGGGAATAGCAGCCAAAACCAATAACACACACAAAAAAATGTCCCAACAAGCCAGGCTGGCAGGCATTCTTTTCTATATTTCATGCCAATTATTCCTTCTCACATGAAAATCAGGCATTAATTTCCAACCCCTGACCTATATTTCACATACCAGGTTTTCAGACCAAAGGAAGCACTAGCTGTCATTAAAAAGCTACGACAGCCTGCCACGTGAGGAGGGGTCCCTTTAGGCTTTCAGCCAACAAGTTTGGTTTGAGTCTGCAACACTTTTATAGGAGGAAAGGTGAGGCAAGGGAGAAAGAAAATAATTGTCCTCCCTTCCCTGAGAGGTCTTATCACAATATCTACTTTTGGAGAGGTAGTGAAAAAAATGATGGAAATTATAACTAATATCTGCTTGTCTCCATGGTGTCTAGGGGCCCAGTAGGCCTCGTCCTTAGCTGCTTCTCCTCTTTCAAGTACACAGTAATCATTCAAGTAAAACCTCCAAAAAAAGATCTCCTGCCTTTCTGAAATATTCCAAAGACATGGATTGAAACTAGAAAGCACCTAAGACAGAAACTTATGCTGGAGCATGGCTTTTGTGGATGGGAAGTCTTGGGCAATGGTTCTTCTAGTGGCTAAGCGGGGTCTTGGGTATGAGGGTTCATGTTCACTAAATGGCTCCCTGAGGTTCTGAAAAAAAGAAAAGCAATATCTAAAAATGTCCAACATCTTTCCAGGGGTAGGTTTTTCAGGAGGAAGGATTTAACTCTGTGAATACTCACAATGTGTTATACTGAAAAACGGAATGAAAATACATATCCAGCCTTCTCAAGCAGACCCCATCTGCAAAGGAAAAAATCAGAACACAAAACATTCTCAGGTTATAGCCAAGTTCTAAATGGATCTCAAGACCCAGCAGAGAGAATAATTGTCTAAGATAGCAGAGTAAGTCAAGAAATAGGGGTTTTAAATGAAATTCTTTTTGTCTGACTACCATATCAAGTCCTTAAATAATAAGGCAGTGTCTAACTCCATTATTTCAAATTTCAAATATTGTTTCTAGCATAATAAGAGAAGCATGCAGAAAGGGGAAGGGAGGCATACATCATTATTATTCAAAGTAAACCCTCAGCATCTTCTGTACTTCATTCATTCACTTAATTCAATTACTCACTCATATGTGTGTGTGTGCATATATATATATATATATATATATACATAATTAATTCCATTCCAAGTTCTGTGCAAGTGGCTGAGACTGAAATTGGTAACAAGATAGATAAGACTCCTGTCTTCATATAGAAGCAGAGAAGAGAGAACAATTGCATTTTGAACAACAGACAAGCTCTAGCTATGCCAAAGCTCTAGCTATCCTCCTGATATACTTGGTCAAGGTGGCCAGTCTTTGCAGAAAGAATTTCAATTTGGGTTCTAGGCTCTGTCACTAACCTAATGCATGACCTCAAACAAGTCATGAATACTTTCTGGCTCCCAGTTTGGAGACAATGGCACCTGTTTTAGGGAGTGGAGACTCAACGAAGACAACGAAGTTTTAAAAAGTGCTGTATAAATAAAATATCTTATTAAAAATATTAGAAAACACTTATAGCAAAAGCACTTCTTAAGAGTTAGCATTCTATTTGTTGCCTAATTCAAATCTAACAAAAATATCTGCTGTTAGAAATGGAAGCCAAAAGAGTAGGTTGTGATTGTAGCTAATCATTTCACAACACATCCTGAAGAACACACAATACTCAGTTCTGTACAAAGTCACAAGCTAAAGTATAACGATATTTTTCACAGTTTACTTTAAATTGTTCACAAGCTATGTAAAAAAAAAAGAAAATGCATATTTTTATTCAATACTCTTCAGATTTAAAGAAAAATGAGAGTTACAGAAAAAAATAGGCTTTTTTAATTGGCAAATATAATTTTTTTATGAATAGATAGGTTTATTTCAGTTAGTAGTCAATGACTCTAGGGAAAGAAGATAAGGAAATAGTCCATGGGGTTTTGGTGTGTGTGTATGTTTTTTCTTTCTTTATCCCCTACCTAACAAAGGAAAGGAGCCAAGAAGAATGGTGAACTGATGGTTTCTTTTTATTCTCCCATAATTCAGGTACGTATTTTTTCCAGCGGAAAAAGCGGTAAGTACTTCCTCAGCTATGATCCAAAATGATCAGTTTCCATTTCAGAAACAATGGATACAAACAAATACATATGTAGTGGACAAGCCATTGTAGTCACATAGAGAGATTTTTTTCTACATCTAAAACATAAATGAATCTAAATATTTTAAGTGGCTTTACCTTTTAGTAGAAAATGTGCAAAACATAATTCACAGGTGTGTCTACTGGGTTCCTTTTATGGCAATGAGCACATAGGGGTTCCCATTTTCAGACATTGAGGACAATAGGTTGAAACCCAAACCCATTGAGGAATCAAAAACTGCCACAGTGGGAACAGTCAATCAAAAAGATTTTCAATGAACGCTTTAGCATTGGAGGCATCAAGAATGCAGAGCAGCTCATCAAGACTGATTGCCTGTCTTCAAATCTTGGCACACATATGTGGGAAAGCTGTGACCCTTTTGCAAATAGATATCTTAACTTCCTCACATTTGTTGTAGTGGGGCACACCCTACTACCTATAGCAAAATTCTCATTAGGCAGAATATTAGCTTGGCATGAGATGGCTTATCACCTAGTTATTCTAGGCATGGTGGGGTAGTTACATCCGGTAAACCTTCTAATGTACTTTCATTCCAGGAAAGCATAGACAAGGTAGAGAGGACAAGTCTATTATCAGCTTAAATACTGAAAAACTTAGTGGGGTAAATATTTAATACCAACGTATTGCCAGCAGAAGTTAAAGATGGACAGAAAGAGCCACAGAGAGAAGTTAAAGGTGGACAGAAAGAGCCACAGAGAAATAACAGGAACCCCCTCTCTTCCAACCATGCTTATGTACATATACACACACACAAATCCGAATTTTGCCTATTATAGAATGCAATCCTACAAGTTGCATAAAAGCTGCAAAGGAGTAAGTTTTCAGTAAAGATTGTCAAAAATTAAAAGCAGCATTATAAAGGTATTGTAAGAAAACAAACACAAGGGAACGAAAGACACTAGAAACTTGGGTGATGACTGACTCACAAAAATGTCTTATAGAAACATCAGCATGAAGAGAAACTACATCTTAACCAAAACCATCTGATGGCTGAACTCTAGGTGCCTTGTAAACAGGATCTTTGCCTTTTTTTTTTTGCCCAGCAGCTGACTGCAATTTTGGTGGTTTCAATAAAAGCTGGAATTCTTTTCTACAGATGAAACCTATATGTTTGATGTTTAAATTTCTGTAATCTTTCTTTAACCATACAAGGTTCTGGTGATACAAACAAAAGTTATACTACACACACACACACACACACACACACACAAGCACATTAAACACTAACACATATTCATATGTCCAGAACTTGGGACAGGGAACATACTTTCTGGTGACATAAAGCATAATCTTTCTTAGGGAAAATTTGTCGTTTTGATTTCTTAATCTTTTTGGTTGGTATCTCAGCTAGACAACAAAAGAAGTCAAGCCTGATTTGCCTATATTAGATTTTAATTCTGCTGAATTCACCAAAGTTTACCCTGAGCCCAGCAAAGTGTCTGATACATAATAGGCACCAAGCAAATGTCTGTTAAATGAATTAATATAGTAAGACCAGTCAGCAAACCTGTCATTAAAACTGAAGTTTTACCTTAACTATTTGTATAAACTAAAATAATTTCCATTGTAATACTGCTAGTTATGAGCTAATAAAGATCTACTTAGATTTCAAAAATGTGTTTGGATTTCATACTCTCCTCCCCAGCCAGTAGTAGCCAAGTCTCTGTCAATAACCATATAGTGACATTTCAAGTTCTCATGTCTTAAGCTAACAAAA
The DNA here is from genome assembly GCA_963574635.1 of Cheracebus regulus. Lineage (NCBI taxonomy): Eukaryota > Metazoa > Chordata > Mammalia > Primates > Pitheciidae > Cheracebus > Cheracebus regulus. The sequence continues at coordinate 7,977 of CAUYQU010032924.1, forward strand.
CCAGGAGGCTAAGAAGCAAATTTATGAAGTATTATTTGAAGAATACATAAATGATGGCCTAAAGTATTTTCCTTCACCAATTTACCATTGGTATGATCTGAAATTGCCATCATCAATCATGTATTGGACACAAAACATTCAAAGGTTCTGGTAAAAGGCAAATATGTTACAGGTATAATCTGAATTTCCTTAGACCTTAAAAATGTGGTTTAAAACGAAGTTTTATTTAATGGAATAATTTAAATGTTTCTAGTTTGTATAACCATTTGTTGTGTAACCATCAGGGCTTCAGCCTTCCCCACCTCACTACTCCTCCAACCCCTTCAAAATTTTTTTCCAATATTTTTGAGTCTGAGACAGGCTCCTAAATAATCCTGTTCCTGCCGGCTCCTGCGATGACCTTAGCTAGGCTCAACTATTATTCTGGCAAGTACCCCAGCTCCTCATAGGCCTCTCCAGAAATCAAATTTATGCAAGAACTGTGTTACAAGAAAGAAATTTCACTTCTATTTTGCTTTGGAGGGATTCTCAAGCATGGTCACTTAGGTCCCAGAACTTACCTTACAAAGTTCTTTCTCTTCTTACCCCTAACTTCCCTTAAAATTTCAGAGTTCCTCTGTTCTCCACAAAACTCAGATATATCCCATTAGGGCTGGGAGACAGCTCTAGGTGCCTGAAACCATGGCACATGCTGGCTCAGGTTCCCTGACAGGCAAGGCCCTCTGCTGAGAGCCTATCCAACCTGGCTCCTTCTTCTCCCAGGACATTCCTCAGTGTTTGTGCAAACGTGCTTCTGGCAAGCACAAGATAAAAATGTGCCAAGTATGCCTGAATTTCAGTCTCAGTAGAGACCACTTCCACATATGGAAAGATGAAAAGATAAATATTAGCACAGTATCATCTACAAACATCTTCATGAAAATTAGATTCTGAGATCAGTTGATCCTGCAACAGAGAGCAGATCTCTGAATGATAGTACAGATGTGATTTGATGAAAGGGACAAAGGGGAAAGAGATGTAAAGGCTAAAAAATTCAGAATCTGGAGACTGTTTCCAGGCTAATAAGCCCAGGAGCCAGGTGCCTTAAGAGTGAATGGTTAAGGGCACCAGAGGACATTGGGTACATGGGCAGGGGACACGTGGTTGCAAGGAGATGAAATGGGAATGAAAGGACACCAGAAATAAACTCAGCCAGGTCTCGGTGTTTCTGAAACTCAATCTTGGAAACAAAAAGTTATCTTTTCCAGTGAAATTCCAGTGAGTTTCTGAAACTCAGTCTTGGAAACAAATAATTATCTTTTCTTGTAAAATTCCATACAGAAGTTTGATTTCACAAATTTGTCGTTGGTCTTCCCTGTAACTGGCTCTATTCCATCATTAGCCAGTCATAACATCAGTCCACATGACACCAAACGTCCAGCCAATTCAGCTATCATCAAAATTCCAGTCAACCACCCAGCTGTTGTCTGTACATAATGCCAAGCAATCAACTGGACTAACTTTATGCCTGGGTTGATGGGAAAGACCAGATGTTTAAGCATTATGTAAATGCTAAGTGCCAATTGAAAGCAGAAGTATTAGCTGTCATTTTACATACAACCTTAGAATGATCACTTGCACTTTTCTCATCAATAGGACATTAGCCTAACCAAGATCTCAGAGACATGCATACACAAACACAGGTACACATGCACACCGAAAATGCTAGTGAGTGCCTGTGGGCATGTAAGAACATGTCAGAAGTGCAGGGGCAGTAAGTTAATTCACACAATCTCAACTTCGTAAAATGTACTCAATGTGCCTGTCCTGCAGTTTGGGCTCTTTCCTGCCTTGCCATGCTCTGCTCTCCATCTCAGGGAAGGACTCTTCCAGGCTCTTTTGCCCTCTGGCTTCAGCATATGGGAGGCACAGTTGGAAGATGGAGGGCACAAAGAAGGGCATGACAGGGGAATTTTCTCCTCTCTCTGTCTCCTTTGATGTCTCCAGAAGCTGCACCTCCTTTCAGATTGTCTCTCCTTCCCCAGTTCTGGTTCCCATCCAACAGCCCTGTGTCTGGTCCCTAAACTCCCTCTCCATCATCTGTGAAATCTGTTTCCAGAACTAAGTTTCATCTACTGAGAGACCTAGAGTGACTTATTTTTCTGGCTAGACTCTGACTGATACACAGGATAATCTAGAAAAGTAAAGTACTTCTCATCCTGGGGTTTCAAGGGCAGCCTGTGGCCTATTCAAGAGCAGCTCAAGTGCTGAGCCAACAAAGGACCCAGCAGAGCTCTTCTCTGCCTATTCCTCACTTCTCCCTGTCAAGTCTTCTAACTAGTAGGAAACTAAATAAATAAAAATGATTTAGCACTGGCGTTGGCAACACACATTCTGAAATTGGAACCATACAGAGAAGATCAGCATGCCCATGTGTAAGAATGACATGCAAATTTGTGAACCTTCCATATATTTTTTTACTGTCCATGTATCTTATGAAATCATGTTGTATATCTTAAATATACACAACAGAATTTTTAAAGTGATTTATCAAACACAACTCTCGCTGTTTCCTCTAGTGATTCCTATGAGTCAGAACTCCCGAATTAAATGTTTGGAAAAGTTTCCAAAATCAGCAAGCAATCCTGTCTTCCTGCCTGCACTCTATATGTCTGCCAATTGACTTATTATAAAATGATTCTATCATTTCTTTTTTTGTGGGGTAAAAGGCAGCAATTTGTTCAGATGACCCTCCAGACAGTAACTCAGAGTTGATAGCTTTTCAATTTTAAGTCAGAAGTCATTTCAACAGTCTTATTTATAAGTTGAACACATTTTTATATCTTTTGAAAATAAGCTTATATCAATTTTGTCACAAGTTTCATCAGACTACTTTAACAAATTAAATTCACACATTCCCTTAGCATTCACACTGATGAGGACAAAAGAAAACAGGAACATCAAGGTAAGTAGATTTCACTGAATGTAGAAGAAATCGTTAACACGGAAGAAAGCAAATGGAATGAATTCCTTATACACACATTTGCTGAGTTCTTAGGTGCAGGCTCTGTGCTGTTTACTTAGAATACACAAGTTCAGAAATGATAACTCCTGCTTAAGAAAGGAGCTCACACCTGTGAACTGAGAATTACACTTTATAAGTATCATTTCTTTGTTTGTAAGTGATCTGTCCTGTAGAACAGTATGAAATACAGCTAAAAATAAAGGGGACAAAACCATACTCCCCTCTAATTCTCGTATATAGTAATTAACATATTGGTGTATATTATTCCAGACTCTTCTCCATGCATGCAAATAATATGAATATATGTACATATTTATATTTTTACATAAATTGGAGCACGTTATTCCAATTTTTTATATTAGCAATGTTTTATGAATATTTTTCCATATTAACATACATTCTACCTAAACGTCTCATACTATATCTTATTGTATGGAATGTGTATATGTCTTATTGCTAGAAGTCTAGACAGTGTCCAATGTATTTTAATTATAAATGATATGGCAATGTTATTTGTATAAGGGCAAAGCTATATGTGCAAGATTACATTGTACCAAGAACAGAACTGTATGTGCAAGGTTAATATATGTGCAATACTATATGTGCATAGTTTTATACTTGTACAAATATATTTTTACAAGTTGCTTATAAATATTTAGAGCCCTAGATCTCTTCCCCAGTCCTGTTGCTGGGAAATTGATCCATCACCTCTCAGAAAGAAAACTGGGGATTTATTCTCTGGAAGAGGGTAACAGGTAAAGTCCTTGGACTGGGGATTGACTGGGCATAGTTGAATGTGTGGTACCAGACCTCACACAGGAGACTTAAGTAACAATAGTCATACTAGAGATTGATTAATGAGGCCCCTAACTTCTTCCTCCACAAAGCTTACAGAATACTGGCAGCCAGACCTTCACCCTCCTGGAAAGAGAATGGAGGACTATTCACTGCAGAACTTGACCAACCCAAGAAAAAAGACTTACATATACTGGCATCAGCATTTCACCAAAAAAGCCCACTCAGATTACTGTACAATTGAGCTCAATACTCACAAGCCTCCCCAAATAGGACACCAATATTAATCAAGAGCCAGCAACCAAGGATTATCAGATAGCTAAAGAAATATTGTAACATGGGAGATGTGACCAAAAAGAGAGTAGAGGAGGGAGATTTTTTAAAGAGCAACGAATTTCTGCAGAGACAGTCATATTTTAAAAAAAAAAATCCTCAGAGAAATAAGAGAAAAAACAACAACAAAAACCCAGGATATTACCAAATAGAAATATTCTGAAATGAAAATGAGTTCTTGAAACTTAAAAGTGATTACAGAATCAAAGTTTTATATATTAAGTCAATTCAATGTAGAAAAAGCAGTCTTTTCTATAAATGGTCTTGAAATAACTGGACATCCTCATGCAAAAGAATGAAGTTTGATCCTATCGCATACCATTCACAGAAATTAGCTCCAAATGGATCAGACACCAAAATGTAAGAGCAAAAACTACAAAACCCTCAGGAAAAAAATAGCAGCAAATCCTTATGACCTTAGATAATTTTTTTTGGGAAAAAAATTGATATACTTTTACATATTTTGAGGGTATATGTGGTATTTTGATAGATGTATACAATGCGTAATGATCAAATCAGCATAATTGGGACACCCATTGCCTCAAATATTTATCTTTTTGTGTTTGAAACATTTTAATTCTTCTCTTCTAGCTATTATTTTTAAGATATACGATAAATTATTGATAGCTATAATTTCCCGACTACACTATCGATTTTTAGAACCCATTCCTTCTACTCAACTGCATTTTTTAAAATTATACTTTAAGTATTGGGGTACATGTGCAGACTGTGCCGGTTTCTTACATAGGTATACACGTGCCATGGTGGTGGTTTGCTGTATCCATCTCCCCGTCATCTATATTAGGTATTTCTCCTAATGCTATCCCTCCCCAATCCTCCCCAACTGCTACTCCATGCCTAGCCCCCTACCCCACAGGCCCCAGTGTGTGATGTCCCCCTCCCTATGTCTGTGTGTTCTCATTGTTCAACACCCACTTATGAGTGAGAACATGCGGTGTTTGGTTTTCTGTTCTTAGATCAGTTTGCTGAGAAGGATGGTTTCCAGTTTCATCCATGTCCCTACAAAGTGCCCAACTGTATTTTTATAGCCATTAACAAACTTCCCTTCATATTCCTCCTCTTCTCTTCCCAGATTCTGGTAACCACCATTCTACTCTCTATCTCCATGAGCTCTACTTTTGTAGCTCCCACCCCTGGCACTAGTGTGCCCTGGACATGGGACATGGGACATGGTGTCAAAGGAGATTATTTTGGAGGTTTACAATTTAATGGCTGCCCTGCTGGGTTTCAGAATTGCTTGAGGCCTGTAGTCCCTCTCTTGGCTGATTTCTCCTTTTTGGAATAGGAATGTTTACCCAATTCCTGCATCCCCATTGTATCGGAAGTAAATAATTTGTTTTGATTTCTCAGGCTCATAGGTGGAAGGAAATGAGTCTCAGATGAGACTTTGAACCTGGACTCGGGACTTTTGAGTTAATTCTGGAATGAGTTAAGAATTACTAGAGAACTACTGGGAAGGTATAATTGTATTTTGCAATAAGAGAAGGACATAAGATTTGGGGGACCAGGAGCAGAATGATATAGTTTGAATATTTGTCCCCACATGTATTAGTCCATTTTCATGATGCTGATAAAGACATACCTGAGACTAGGAGGAAAAAGAAGTTTAATTGGACTTACAGTTCTACATGGCTGGGGAGGCCTTGGAATCATGGCAGGAGGTGAAAGGCTAAGCGGCCATAAGAGAAAATTAGGAGGAATGAAAGCAGAAACCCCTGATAAACCCATCAGATCTCATGAGACTTACTAACTAACAAGAATAGCATGGGAAAAAACGGCCCCCGTGATTCAATTACCTCCCTCTTGGTCCCTCCCACAACACGTGGGAATTCTGGGAGATACAATTCAAGTTCAAATGTTGATGGAGACACAGCCAAACCATATTATTATCCAAATCTCATGTTGAAATGTAAACCCCATGTTAGAGGTGGGGTCTGGAGGGTGGTGTTTGCATCATGGGAGTGGATCCCTAAGGCTTGGTGCTATCCTCACAATAGTGAGTTCTCGTGAGATCTGTTTGTTTAAAAGTGTGTAGCACCTCACTCCACCCCTCTTGCTCCTGCTTTTGCTACATGACATGCCTGCTTCCACTTTGCCTTCTGCAGTGAGCTCCTTGAGACCTCCCCAGAAGCTGAGCAGGTGCTGGTATGACACTTCCTATACAACCTGAAGAACCATGAGCCAATTAAACTTATTTTCTTCATAAATTACCCAGTCTCAGGTATTTCTTTATAACAATGCAAGACTGACCTAATACAGCAATAAAACAAATGGCCTGATTTTAATATGGGCACAGGGTCTGAACAGATATTTTTCAAAGGAGGTTATACAAATGGCCAATAAGTACATGAAAAAAATGATTAGTATCACTACTCATTAGAGAATGCAAATTAAGACCACAATGGATTACCTCATACCTGTTAGAATAGCTTTTATTGAACCAGAGAGGCAGAGGTTGTGGAGAGCAGAGATTGTGCCACTGCACTCCAGCCTG
>CAUYQU010032926.1:0-44515 GCA_963574635.1 Cheracebus regulus
CCACACAATAATAGTGGGAGACTTTAACATTACACTGTCAATATTAGATAGATCAACAAGATAGAAAATTAACAAGGATATCCAGGACTTGAACTCAGACCTGGAACAAGTAAACTTAACAAATATTTACAGAACTCTCCACCCTAAATCCACAAAACATACATTTGTCCTGGTATCACATTACACCTATTTTAAAAGTGACCACATAATTGGAAGTAAATCACTCCTCAGCAATTGCATAGCATCTCACAGTTTTAAATAAAATATTGGTTGGCTGCTTGTTTGTTATTTTCATCCCTTATTCCTTCCTGTCTCCATTGTTAACCACAATTATTGGCATAAAAGAGGTTTTTAATACCCATTTTTAGACTGCATTCTACCCTGGGCATTAGAACAAGAATCCCGTTCTATCTTCCTCTCTCTCTTCCTCTTTCTTTCTCTCTCTCATTTTTAAAAAAACAAAAAAAACAAAATTTTATGTAATTAAATGATGGCAACAAATCTTGTCAGTAATAGCACAGAACAATTTGGTGACCCATTTGTGTTCCATAGAGAATTAAAAGTAGCAAATCCTCCTTGCAAAAGCTGAGTCTTGCTGATAAAGGGGGATTCGTTAAGAATTCTTTAGCCAAGCTCATAATGGAAGCCATTCAGAGGTACAGCTTAAGAGAAAAAGGTTTTGACAGACAGGCCAGCATCTTAACGGGGAAAAAAAAATCCTATCTGTGGCAAAATAATGGAAGAAGGAGCTACAGTTCAGTGAAATCTTCAAGAAACCAGATACAATTTCAATAGCATTTTTCTGAATAGGAATCGGTGGTCTCTCACACTGGTGTTTACCCAATCGTTTAGGTATGAAAGCCGCCTTTCCGAGGTAGTCATGTGAAGGAGAAATAAGAGATGGCAGAAGCCAGGCAGAGCACAAAGGAGCAACAGGAAATCCTTTTACTAAAGATAAAAACACTCAATTGGCTGTGTAAAAGAGAGCGGAGTGGCAGGTAAGTACAAAGGGCAGGATATGGATGGCTATGTGGTGAAAATAGTCAAATGATTACCGTGCATCACAAATATACCTTGTTGCTTTATCTCTCTTGGTTTTTTTGTTGTCGCACTAATTGTGATCAATACTGTTTTGCACCGTTTCCAACCCAGGGTGCAATTCTTTGCCTGATTGTTCCTATGTGATGTAAAAGAGTTTTTATAGCCATCAGATTTATATCTTGTCTTCCTCATTAAATTGTTACATTCTTAAGGCAAGACATCATTCATTCATACATTTAAAATAACATATTAAAGGATGACTGTGTGTCAAAATTATATAAAAAAAAGATTAATAAGGCACTCAGAGATCACATGGTTTACTGGACAAGAAGGAAAGAAAAACTAATAATTTTCATACAATATTGTCAAATATAATAATTGAGAGGTTTTCTTGTTTTATTTTTTATGTCTGTCTCTATGTATTACTACTTAATTAAAATTTTTTGTCCATTCATTCTCATTTTATGAGATGCAAATCTCAGATCAAGAGAAAGACTGAAAACTTAGAATACAAAAGGGAATAGATTTTGTTATAAAATGAGAAAAGAAGGTAAAAGAAGTGGAAAAAAATTGATATGGAAGGTTTTTTGTGTGTAACTCAGGTATGATTGACCCATCACAAAATGCACATATTCAAAGTATACAATTTATTTCATTTCCTTAAAGGTATACACCTGTGAAACCATCACTGCAATAAAAATCATGAACATATTCGTCACTCCAAAAGTTTCTTTTCACCCTTTATAGCTCCTCTCTTTTTACCATTTCCAGACAATCATTGATCTGTTTTTTTTTTTGCATTTACTAGACCTCTTTTCTTCTTCCTCCCCTTCTTCCCTTTTTCTTCTCCTTCTGATTCTCCTTCTCTTCCTTTTCATCCTCCTCCTTCTTCCACTTTTTCTCCTCCTCCTCCCCCCTTCCTCCTCCTCTTCCTCTTTCTTCCTCTTCTCCTCCTCCCTCCTCTCTTCTTCCTCATTTCCAAATGTTTGTCAATTCTATATATTCTTTTGTAAATTGTCTGTTCATGTATTGTGCCCATTAAAAAATATGTTGTTTCTTATTTATGTGCTTTAAGAGTTATTTACATATCTAAGAAACAAGTTCATTATCAGATGTATGTTTTGCAAATATTGTTTTCCCAGTTGGTGGCTTATCCTTTTATTATATTAACAGTATCTTTGATGGGAAGAAGGTGTTAATGTTGATGAAGCCCAGTATATAACTTTGTAAATAGATCATGCTGTTAAATTTTTATCTGAGAAATCTTTGTCTAGACTACAGTTGTGGCCAGGCGCAGTGGCTCATGCCTGGAATCCCAGCACTTTGGGAGGCTAAGACAGGTGGATCACTTGAGGTGAGAAGTTTGAGACTACCTGGCCAACATGGCAAAACCTCATCTCTACTGAAAATACAACAAATTAGTTGAGCGTGATGGCACACGCCTTTAATCCCAGCTACGTGGGACCCTGAGGCAGGAGAATTGCTTGAACCCAGGAGGTAGAGGTTGCAGTGAGCTGAGATTGTGCCACTGCACTCCAGCCTGGGTGACAGAGCAAGACTCCATCCCAAAAACTAACTAAATAATAAATAAACAAATAAAATAAAGTTGCAAAAATTTTCTCCTGTTTCCTTCATCAAGTTTCTTAATGGTAAGTCTAGGATCCATTTTGAGATAGTTTTTATATACGGATTCAAGATTTATTTGTTTTTTTTTTTTTTGGCTTTCTTTGTATGCATGTAGGTATAAAAAAGTTTTAGCAATATTTGTAGAAAGGCACTCCTCTCTTCATTGAATTGACATAGTATCTTCATCAAAAATCAGTTGTTCATGCAATTGAACTGTATACTTAAAAGCAATTGAAATAATAAATTTTATGTCACGTATATTTTATAAAAATGAAAGAAATCATCAAGCTATAAACTTAATAAAAAGTCAGTTTTACTGACATGACTCTCTATATTCCCATACTACAATAGTTTGATAACTCTACCTTTAAAATAAATTGTATGATTAGGTAATGTTAGGCCTCAAACTATGTACTTTTTCAAAGTCTCAAAATATGGCTATTCTAGATCTTTTGCATTTCTATATGAATTTAAGAATCATTATGATAATGTCTACAAAGAAGCCAGCTAAGATTTTGATTGGGATTACACTGAATCTATAAAGTAATTTGGCAGTAATTGACATATTAACAATACACAGGCCAGGGGCAGTGGCTCATGCCTGTAATCCCAGCACTTTGGGAGGCTGAGGTGGGAGGATGACCTGAGCTCAGCAGTTTGAGACCAGCCTGGCCAACATGGCAAAACCCTATTTTTGCTAAAAATACAAAAATCAGCCATGCATGGTGACACATCCCTGTAATCCCAGCTACTCAGTAGGCTGAGGCAGGAGAATTACTTGAACCCAGGAGGCAGAGGTTGCAGTGAGCCGAGATCATGCCACTGTACTCCAGCCTGGATGACAGAGTAAGACTCCATCTCAAAATAAATAAATAAAAATACACAGTCTTCTGCAATCGTCTTACCTGTGGGACAAAGTATCTATTTATTTAGTTCTTAAATTTATTGGCTCAATATTTTACAATTTCAGTAGACAGGTTTTTCACATCTCTTATCAGATTTATAACTAAATATTTCATTTTTATACTATTATAAATCTTAGTTTTCAAATTTTAAGTTGCAATTGTTTACACTAACACACAGAAATATAATTTATTTTGATAAATTGATTAATCTTCTATTCTGTAATCTTGCTTAAGTGGCTTACTAGCTTTGTAACTTCTTTTGTAGATCTCATCCAACTTTGTATAGACAATTATGTTTTCTGTCAATAAAGACAGTTTTACTTTCTTGTTTCCAATCTGAATGCCTTTTATTTTCTTCATTGCACTGATTAGAAGCTTTAGGAAAATGTTGGACAGAATTGGTGAGGGCACACATCTTCGACATGTTCTGATCTTAGGGGAAAATATTCAGCTTTTCACCCATTAAGTGTGATATTAACTATGTGTTTTTTGAAGATATTATATTTAAAGTTGAGGAAGTTCCCTCTATCCCTGACTTGCCAAGAGTTTTTAGCAAGAATGGATATTGGACTTTGTAAAATATATTTTCTATGTCGTAGGTTTTTAGTCTATTTATATAATGAATTTCATGTTATATCAATCCTGCATTCCTGGAATAAATGCTACCTGGTCATGACATATTTTAAGTTATATATATTTTATGATTGAATGTATTAGTCTGTTCTCCTACTGCTGAAAAGAGCTCCCTGAAACTGAATATTTTGTAAAGAAAAGAGGTTTAATTGACTCATGGTCCCACAGGCTGTACAGAAAATATGCCTGAGGAGGCCCCAGGAAACTTACCATCATGGTAGAAGGGGAAGAGAAAGGAGGCATATCTTATATGGCCAGAGAAGAAAGAAGAGAGTGAAGCAGGAAATGTTGCACAGTTTTAAACAACCAGATCTCATGAGAGCTCACTGACTATCACAAGAACAGAAAAGGGGAAATTTGCCCCTATGATCCAGTCACCTCCCACCAGGCCCTTCCTACAACATTGGAGATTATAATTCAACATGACATTTGGATGGAGACACAAACTGCATAATTCGATTTATCAAATTTTATTTAGAATGCAGATTTATGAGATAACTGAATGCTTTATTTCTTTTAATGTAATTGCCTGGTTTTGTTAGCAGATAATGCTTATTTCATAGAGTTAAGTGGAAAAGATTTCCTCCTCTCAGTTTTCTGGAAGAGTTTGTTTAGAATGTATATTATTTATTCCTTAAATGTTTGGTACAATTCAACAGTGAAGCCAGTTGAGGTATATCTTTAAGTTCTGCTCAAGATGGAGTAAAAATCAGTACCTCTATGTTTTCCACACTAATCACTTGTTCTATCTAATCTGCCCTTAATTCTACCCAGGGTATTTTTTATTTTAGTCATTGTAGTTGTCATTGGTTGAACTCTCATTTGAGTCATATATATATATATATATATATATATATCTTTCATGCTTCTGATTAACTTTTTGTACATATGGAAAAGAATTATAAGAACTGTTTTAACAGTTCTTATAAACAATCTTTGACAATTTTAAGATTTCTATCACATCAGGGTCGGTTTCAATTGATTTATTATTCTCCTCAATATAGAAAGTGTTTCCTTGCTTCTATTCATACCTAGTATACTTTAATTATATGTCCAACATTCTAAATTTTACCTGGTTAAATGCTATATATTTTTATATTCTTAAAAATATTTTTGAGCTTTGTTCTGATATGCACTTAATTTATTTAGAAACACTTTGGTACTTGTAGGCTTGACAACTTCATCATTTGTTAGTCAGGTCTAGAGTCATGCTCAGTCTACCGTAATTATTTCCCACTACCAAGGAAAAATCTCTAATCTCCCATGACCTATGATTTTTTTTTCTAGTCAGTCCTACTGGAATAATAATACTATTCCAAGATGTGATTGAATGCTAGGTGGTGTTTCTTCTAATTCTTTCAGTTGACTTTTACTATAGTTTCAGATAGTTTTCCCACGATGTTGCAATTATTAGTACCCTGCTAAGCACCTTAGAATAACCCTGCATAGCTCTCCAGCATGTGTTCTTTGCATGGTCTCTCTTCCCTGGCACCCTGTCCTGTGAATTCCAGCTGCCATGGTCTCCTGGGAATTTTAACTCTATCTCCTCAAGTGAGTTTATCCACCAGTATCTGCCTGGATGCCTTGTAGCCCAAAAATTCTCATCGCAGTAAGCTAGAGAAATCATACAACTCATTCATTTGTTTTCTATCTCTCAGCAATAACTCTGTTTTGCTACCTAACATTCAGTGTCTTGAAAACTTATAAAATAACCTTTATCATCTTTATATTTGTAGCTTCAGAAGGGAGGACAAACCTGTCCCTGTTACTTCATGATGGGCAGAAGCAGGAATCTGAAACAGTTAGCACTGATATTGAAGTAACCCAGAAAATAGTTTAAGTGGAAAAAAAAAACCAGCAGATTTAAATTTCAGAGGAAAAATCTAGGCTAAGTTGTTTAGGAATTTTTTGGATTCATAAAGATGAGAAAGAAGAGAAGATCTGTGATAAGAATATTTTAATACAATTATTATTATTTATGGTATGACTTATTGTTTACTACATGAGTTCTGAGCTTTTTTTGTACATTAAAACATGAACTCTCACTGATGCAGGAAAATAAATAGTATAATTGCTTTATCCAGTTTGCCAACAAATAAATGATATAATTAAAATAAAGAAATATAAACTACTAAGCATTGTTTATTGCATATTCAAAGTACTTTGCTGGATATTTTTCATTGCATCATTTGAACTTATTTTCTACTCTTTGTGCTCCTCAGTGTTCAAGGAAGTTAATCTGTATTAAATGGATCAACTACTCATATTCTCTAGTTTCTGGCTGCTTTTGGGCAATTGGAGGAACCAGCAAACATATCGGAATAGGAGAGGACAGAGTGAAGTATTCACTTCCCAGTTTCCTTCTTGTATTCCCACAGGTGCCTAGTAAGAGATTTCTTTTCCACAGGGCACGAAATGCTCTTTCTGGTGTACTACTATTGTAAAAATCGAATAGCTCCCTCTTCATAAACTCATTTGTTCTCTTCACTAGCCCCTTAAGCTTAAGGCTATTAATGGCTGCTGTTGGTAGCTCCTGGGAGCTTTGCTATCTCTTGTCATTTTTTCTTAATTCTCACATCTATTAAAAATTATATTTCAAACTAAATATTCTTCAATTACCCTTCTTTGTATGCTCTCTGTTTTTTGAAGGAAACTGACTAGAAAAGACATTTTTTTTTTTTAAGAAACAAAGACTCACTCCGTCACCCAGGCTGGTATGCAGTGGCTCAATCTTGGCTCATGCAGTCTTAACTTCCTGGGCTCAGGGAATCCTTCTGCCTCAGCCTGCTGAGTAGCTAGAACTACAAACATGTGCCACCACACCCAGCAAAATGATTTATTTATTTAAAGATGAGATCTCACTATATTGCCCAGGATTATGTTGAACTCTTGCCTCAAGTGATCCTTCCACCTCAGCCTCCCAAACCACATGGGTTACAAGCATGAACCACTGTACCTGGCCAACAAATCTTAAGTAATGTTTTTTGTTTGAATCCATTGTTTGTCAGATTTAAGGTTATCAATAAAACATATTTCAGACTGGATACTTAATGGGACTTTTATAACATATTCTATCAGTGTAAAATCCTGATTTTGACAACAGTATACTTATATAAAATGTTATTACCGGAGAGAGTGAATAGAAATTACATAGAAACCCTCTGTATTATTTTTGAAATATAAAAACTTGGCTGGGCGTGGTGGCTCACGCCTGTAATCCCAGCACTTTGAGAGGCAGAAGTGTGCTGATTGCCTGAGCTCAGGAGTTCGAAACCAGCCTAGGCAATCTGGCAAAACCCTGTCTGTACTAAAAATTACAAAAAATTAGCTGGGTGTGGTGGCACATGCCTGTAGTCCCAGCTACTCTGGAGGCTGAGGTAGGAGAATTGCTTGAACTCAGGAGGTAGAGGTTTCAGTGAGCCAAGGTCACACCACTGCACTCCAGCTAAGCAACAGAGTGAGACTCTGTCCCCAAACAAACAAACATAAAAAAAAAAAAACTTTTAAAAGTAGTGAAAAAATATATACTGTCTTAATACATGTGATTTTATTAAATTTACAGATTTAAAACCAAAATAAATAAATCTACAGCTGTTTCTTGATACTTATAGATACCACTATGGTTTGAATATTTTTGTCACCCAAAATTCATGTTTAAATCTTAACCCTCAAGGTGATGATATTAGGAGGTGGAGCCTTTTGGGAGGGACATAGGTCACGAGGGTGGATCCCTGAGCCATGGGATTAGTGACCTTATAAAAGAGGCCCCATACTGGAGCCTTGCACCTTCCACAACAGGAGGGTACAGCTAGAAGGTATCATCTATGAGAAACGGGTCCTCACCAGACACATAGTCTCCCAGCACTTTGATTTCGGACTTACTGGTCTCCAGAAATGTATAACATACATTTCTGTTGTTTGTAAGTTAGCAGTGTTATGTTTCTTTTATACAGAAGCTCAAAAAGACTCAGACACACTTTTACTTTTATTCAAGAATAGTTTGATACACCCAGTAAAAGATTCTAAAAGTTAAAAAAAAGTACTTTCCTCATGACTAAAATGTTTTAGTCTTATTAATTTAAGAATGGAAGAGTATACAGTTTTTCCTATCTTTATTAGATTCATATATGATTCCCATTTCCATTAAAAAAATTCCTGGCTCTACATGCTTACATATGTATATAATAGTAAAGTACCTATCTCCTGCTATCCATCGAGGCTCAACTTAATGGCTACCTTTATTAAGGTTTCTGGACCAGAACATCACACATTTCCTATTTGAATGGATTCAGCTTAGGTTAGAGTCATCTGTGGTTAAAAAGAATCATCTGCTTTCCTTGTGTGTTTTGTAGACAGTGGAAGGCTATTGAGAGAAAAAAATATTATACCTTTTACTTCTTTTGTAGAACAGCTCTGGGCTTCATTTGAAGTGAATTCAATTCAATTTCTGAATGGAGTATAAGCCTGTGCAGAGTTATAAAACCCGATTCTTATTTCAATTCTTCTACTAAATAACTGTGTGATCTTGGGTAACTCATTTTCAGACTTTTCTACAAAATGAACTCATTAAATCAGATTATCTCCAAGGTCTCTTTTAGTTCTGCAATGGTATGATTTTAGCCATAAATATTAGGCAATAACAGAAAAGCAGAATTATATAGCATCCACTGTATATTAAACTTCTTTCTTTGTCTGAAATCCTCAAAGAGTATTCATCAGTATACTCTAAGCTGAAACCTCATGGTTTTTATCTGAAATATTTACAAGTTTATTATAGACAAATAATCCCAACCTGGTAAGCTTATTTGAAACTCTGGCATCTACTAGCAGCTAAACCTCTTGGGTTTGCAAAATTGGGCAGTAAATTGTATGACAAGGGGTTTTCTCCTGAGATTTCCTATGTTTGCTGCTTCTGGCAGGTTGGAATTAGAGTGAGAAAAGCCAGTTTTGTGATACCTTGTTACTGCCACTCCCAGGTGGAGTTCAGAAGTGTAGACACAATGACAAAGGTGATGAAAACATCATAACAACAAAAGAAGTATTTAATCAAATTTCATCGGCTCTCTGAAAGCTTGCAGGCCCAGCTCCACTGTTGCCTATATTTATTTGTATATTGCATTTGTAAAATGAACTTTCTCCTTGGGGAAAAAGAAAGAGTTATGTAATTATCAGTTGAACTTGACTAGCTCTGTACCAGTGAAGCAAAATAACTTCTTGGATTTTAAGTGGATGCAAAATGTAATATTAAAAGCAGAAAACATCAACATCTTTTTGTTAAAATCCTGAAATGTTAGATATCGAAATTACCTATAACCCTTATTTATCCTTCAGCCATCCTCATTAGTGTAAATTTTGCCTTGTTTCTCCCAATTCACTCCTTTCCAGATTTCCTAAGCTAAATCCATTTGTAGCTCTATTCAGAGCCTCATCGTGATTCCCTGACCAGGCAAAGCAAAAGTAATTTGTTTCCAGAGCAGTGATCTTATGTCCCAGGGATTACCATCATCTTACTTCAAATATTTTTTCCTAGGTGATGCCATATCTTTGTCTTTATCCTGACAAAAACCAAAGATAAGGTTTTTCCACTAATCTTTACATGCCTATCATTCATAGTAATAGTATTTTTCCCCCAAGAACTGATGCCCAACTCTGAATCTTACTGCCAATTTCTGGCCATGAGATGGTCTTCTCAACGTGAACTGTCTTCAGCTTGCTGTTCTAAATATTACTAGCATTAATCCCCTGCCTGTGTGCTTGTCCATGTGAGGAACCTACTCTGCCACCCACATTTGAATCTAAACTGAAGTGTGGTTCAGGTGATAAATTTAACCCCCATTTCTTTCCTTTGCTGAATGATAGGTTTTGTTCCAAAACCTTATGAATGCTCCTTTTCTCCACTGCCTTTCCTGTCTTGGTTCTCACATTCATTGTGCTTTGGACACAAGAGGAAATTATAATTCCATCCATCCCTATTATGATGTATGTCTTCTGGAAAATCATTTTCTGTGGTTATAGCTATCTCAGTCACTGAATTTATGCAAGTATAAACACTAAGTTTAGTATTTTTTATTATATAGGTTGTACTCTGGTACATGTTTGTATATTTTCCAATCAAAATTACAAACTCTTGAGAGCTTGGGTTATGTTTTCCATCTTTTCTATCAACTACTATATTATAACATGCCATTAGTGCTCAGTAAAAAGTCCCAGTGTGACTTTTAGACATGAAACATTTGAATGATCTAATAGAAGTTATAGATTTTATTTAGAATATATATTGCTGTGTATTTATCTTCAGTTCAGTTCAACAAACATTTATTGAGCAACTAACACAGTGTCTTATACATAGTAAACCTTCAATAAACATTTAGGCATAAAATATTAGCAACTTATCTGAACAATGAATGGAGCCCTAGCAGGAGAGGAGGAGATAAATAACTTCTAAGATATTTTCTGGTTTGTTAATTCTAGTTTTTATATTTTGGTTTTAGAGTGAATTGCATTAAAATATTGCACAAGCTCATTTGACCAACTGATACAGAATTCTGTTGCAAAATTGGCACTTCATTGAATTTGAGATCATCACAGATATTATGTAGTGGATAATCTGGTTTGGTGAGGCTCACGTCGTCTTTGGCCACATTTTTAAAAATTTACTGATGGGATATTTCTTAGGTGAATCTTCAATAAATGGTTTTAATGAATTCAAATGTTGAGGCCTTTTATAGAATCCCATGGTGAAGCAGGTGTTGAGAAAATGGCAGTTATTTCATCACGCACAACATGAGCATCACAAAGCAAAATGTTGGCACTAATCAGAAGCCCTTAAAAAAAGATATACTGACAGCAAATATACAATAAATGAGGATCTACATAATCAGCCACTAAGTAAATTCAAACTAAAACCACAGTAAGATATTACTACACACTTATTAGGTTAGAAAAAGTAAAAAAAAAAAAAATTAGCAATATCAAATACTGTACAGAATGTTGAGGAACAGGAACACTGCTAATATGAATGTAAAATGGTAGAGTCCATCTGCCAGATTATTTCTTAAAAAGTTAAGTTATATTTATGTGATCAATTTTACCCTTAAGTATTTACAAAAGAGAAAGAATAACATATGTTCACACAAAAACCCATTTATAACTGTTTATGGAAGCCTTATTTATAATTACCAAGGATGAAGACAACATACCAGAGGTTACCAGGGAGCAGGTTAGAGAGAGGTTGACTACAAAGACAGCATGAGGAAATCTTTGTTTTGATGGAACTGTTAAATATTCTAACTTGAATGGTATTTTCAAGACAATGTATTTGTGAAAACTCAGAAATATATACTAAAAAGGCTGGATGTTACAAGATGTTTTTTTTTTTTAATATGAGGTGACCATTTTGAACTCTGCTATGATTGTGGGAGGGCATCAGTGAGGCCTAAGTGACCTGACTGCAATCTTTAGAACTAGAGACAGTTAAGTGCAAACTGAAGTACATCCTCGAAAAGCTCATTTAAACATGTTATCATATCAGTCTTTAAGAAGGAAGGATTGGTGTGCAGCGGAACTCTCTGTTTTGTGGGTCAAAACGGTAACTACTTGGGGATTGGAAGCAGATCAGATCTTAAGTTTTTCTTGTGTCAGGCATGTAATACACAGAATTTCTTACTTTAGGTATCCTCTTAGGGTCTTTGAACTAAATTTTTCTGCAGTGTTTCCTTCTTCCAGAAACAGTTCTAAACTAATAAATGCAGAATGGCTGTCTCACCCTATTTAGATATATATTTACTAGATGGCTGGTTTTGTTTCATTAATAATATTTGGGGAATGGTATTATTATCCCCATTCTGCAGATGAGGAACCTGGGTTTCAGATGAATTTATTAACTTATCTCAAGGACCCAACCCTTAGGTATCATAGACTTACAGAAAATAGAAGTTACATAAGTCAAGCTATCATATTCTCATTTGAGGAAATGTCTGATTTATAGACTTATTATATACAATTATGTATTGAGCATATAATTTATAATTATTTATAATTCTTATTTACAATAATACCAAAGAAAATGATAAAAATTAAATTACCTGTAATCACATCAATGTACTGTTGATATCCTTTTCCTTCCTCTTTGTACACCTTAACCCATGTTCTAATAATCGAAATATTTAAATATTTTACTGTATTATAAATACTCTTTACAGTTTGCTTTTGTTACTTACTGAGAAATTATAGGCACTTTTTAAAAAACTTTGAAGCTATCCGGTTTATACTTATTGATAGTCAACATTCTAAGCTCCAAGGATACAGTAATAAAAGATACAGTTCTTATCCACAAAGGGTTTACGGTCTAGTGAAAAAAACAGTGAATTCATATGTATAATATAGTGGGAAGTGTGCTATGATGGATGAATTCTTGATGGTACTGCATAATCCAGAATAGTGCATAAATGCATACAGGGATGTTTATATTTGGGCTATACAGGAAGAAGCAGTTCAGAAAGGAGATTAAGGAGGTGTGATCACAGAAGTAGAAAATAATAGAATTTTATATCGTTTAATGTTTGATATAATTTAATGAATTTGAGGTAGTACGTGCTGGGTCATTTTTATTAGACATTATTTATAACCAATTTTAACTGTTATAAATAAATTATGTTGCAATAAATGCTTTTGTGCATATAGCTTTTATCTTATTTTCAATTATCTTCTTACAATGTATTCCCAAGTGTGAAATTACTAGCAAAGGTACACATACACACACACACACACACCATTTTTTATTCCAGCTTTTGTTATATAACCGCAAATTGCTTTTAAAAAGGCTGATACCTATTTACAGTGTCATAAGTAATATATGACTATATTAGTTTTGTCAATATTATCTAGCTTTGTGTAACCTTAAACTTCTTTAAATTTTGCTAATCTAATAGTTACAGAAAAATGGAAGTAATTTCTGGAAGATGAAATATTTGGCCAAAAAAAAAAAAATGGATGAGGGAAGGAACACAACACACTTAGGGCATAGTGATGAGTATGATGTGACAGAAAAATGCTCAAAATGAAGCACTTTAATCACACAAATCATAAAATTTTAGAGCATAATTTTGTGATTTGAAACAAGAAGTCAGCTATGATAGACCAATGTTCTTTAATGGAGTTTCAGATTTATGCATTGGATCTTGACAAGATCCAGCCTTCAAGAAAAAATCTCCACTAGTGTATTTTATTTTCACAGATATTTATGGACATTATACAGCAACCTACTGCTGACCCAAGTCTCTGTTCTTCTATATTCATTTATCTCTTGGTAACATGGGCAGTCCTTTCAGATGAGCCATAGACCTAATGGGAGAACTTGGAATGAGATTTTTTTTTTTTTTTTTTTTTTTTTTTACTAGAGTGAGTCCTACCAAGTCCTTAGTCACTTAGAAGTGTCAGTGAGAAGGGACTCTGACAGGCAGCTCTGTCAATGTGAACAGAGAGTTTTAGATCAAGCCCAGACACATTACTGTCAAAAATTACAACCTCAGTGTTGACATAAATGTTGACAGCACCATTTTCACTGATAGTGGTATCAGAGTAGATTATGATTCACAAAGGACTGTCCAACAAGCAATGATTTAGATGAAATGCTCCAATAAGTAAAGAGAGAAGAAAGTGAGAAGCAAAATATGAGGACTGCAGGTTACAAAATTTTATCAAGGCAGCATCATGCCATGACAATAAACATCTCTCCTTCCTGGTAATGAGGGTTTGTCTGTAACTTTATATAAAGAGAAACATGAAAATGGAAATTCAGACTCTCCTCTGAATCTAGTCTACCTGCTAATTCAGCCCTGTTGTACACACATTTCTGTAAAATATTTGAAAGAATGATGATGGTGTATAATTACAGAGCCAATAACTAACTTTTCCTGTGTGCCAGCAAAATGTTTTAGAAATCAAAACTATGTAGACAAACAAAAAGATATTTGGCAAATAAATGCATATAAGATCGAGACATGACGCAGAAATACCATTAATCTACCAAAGCTCACCTCAACTTTCCCCAGTACTGTGGATAACCCCTCTGTTTCACTAATATCTCTGATATTGTTACACTCAAAGATATCCTATTAAGCAGCACAGTGTATCTTCAATTTCAGAATTACTTCCATGCAATGTTCTGACCCAATTTAAATTGTAAATAGTTTTCTACTTTTTTTTTTCCTCACAGCACTGAGCCAAGATTTGGGCATGTGGGTGGTAGGAGATACATTGAAATATGTGAATTAAGAGCAATTACCTTGTGGAAACCACGAAATACCTGTGAAATATTCAAATACAGTCATGTGTTCCTTAACGACAGGGATATTTCATGAAAGAAATGTGTCATTACCCAAATTTATCATTGTGCAAGCATCATAAAGTGTACTTACATAAACCTAGATGGTATAGCCTACTATACAGAGAGGCTATTGCTCCTAGGCAACAAACCTGTACAGCATGTTACTATAATGAATACTTTAAGCAATTTTAACACAATGGTAAATATTTGTGGAAGCATGTCTAAACATAGAAAATGTACAGTAAAAAATATGGCATCAAAGATGAACAATGGTATACCTGTTTAGGGCACGTACCATGAATGGAATTTGCAGGACTGGAAGTTCTCTGGGCGAGTCACTGAGTGAGTGGTGAGTGAATCTGAAGGTCAAGAAGATTATTGGACACTAGTGTAGACGCTGTCAACACTGTACACTTAGACTACACTTAATCTATTTTTAAAATATTCAATAATAAATCAACATTAGCTTACTCTAATATCTTTAACTTATACACTTATTTTTTGACTTTTGACTCCTGTAATAACATTTAGCTTTGAAGTACAGACACACGGTACCCTTGTACAAAAATATTTTTCTTTATACCCAAATTCTACATGTCCTTTTATATTTTTAAACATTTTTATTTTGTTTTACGTTATAATGTTTTTATCATGAACTAAGACATCAAAAAACATATTAGCCTGGACAAAGGTTTACAAGATCAAAATAAAAACTGCTACTGTCTTTCACCACCACATCTTGTTCCACTAGAAAGTCTTTAGAGGCAGTAAACAGGCATGAAGCTATCCTCTACTACAGTAATAATGCCTTCTGGAATACTTCCTGAAGGACATCCATCAGGCTGTTTTACAGTTAACTTTTTTTAAGAAGCAGGAGTACACACTAAAATAATGATAAAAACCATAGTACAATAAATACATAAACTAGTAATATAGTTGCTTTTAATTAGGTGGTTGCAAAAGTAATTGCGTTTTTTTGCCTTGAAATCCATATAATACTTAATCATTATCAAGTGTTATGTACTGCACATAATTATGTGAGCTAGACTTTTATATAACTGGCAGTGCTGTAGATTTGTTTATACCAGCATTACCATAAACACTTTATTAATGAGTTGAGCTCAGACCTTACCTCAACTATAACAGCATTAGATTATAGGAATTTCTCAGCTCCACTATAGTCTTATGGGACTACTCTTGCACATGTGGTCTGTATCTGACCAAAATGTTATATAGCACATCACTTTATCTTGTGCAAATATATTTTCCATTATCTTTCCTTTCAGAAAAGAAAAATCACTTCCACTAAATATTTATACAAAACAAATTATTTGAGAAATTATTGAATGATTCATAAATTATGTCTCTAAGCTTTTTGGGCAAATTATCTAAAGTGAAAAATGAAGTTAAATTAATCTACATCAAAAGAATTTGTCTAGAGTCAGTTTAAAGCTCAAATGTTTACTACTGCTTCTAAATGCTACTGTAAATATTGGAATGACATTCTGGAGACCATGTGGTTTTACCCCATAGTAGCACCTTATGCTGCATTACAATAACATATATATTTGTGTTTATCACTCTTTGATATTAAAATTTTCAGTAAAGGAAATGAATTTTATGCATCATTTGTTCTTCAACATCTGAGTATAATAGCTAGGATATGAGGTCCTGCATAATACATATTTTAATAATCAATACACTAACAGATCAATATATCAATGTGTCCTTAAATTCTTTATGAATCAGGAAAATCATAATAGGGAGCAAGAAAATAAAATATGGGTTGGGAGACTGGGCAACTGACAGAGACAGGTCTGTTATGAGGATTATTTACAAGAAAACATTATTTTTACCTATGGTTATCACAAAGTCAAACATTGAGTATAAATTTTTGTATACATTTTCCAGCAACTGGCCATGGAACATAGTGACCTTACATCCAATGACAAACCGAAAATGTTATCGAGGAGTAAAACTTCCTTTTAGTTTATTCCTCAAACTTAGGCTTAATTAATATTTACATTAATTTCCCAAGAAGAGGAAAATAAATGCATTTTGCAAAATGTAACTTTTGTCTTAGTAATTTAGATTCCTGGGGGACAGCTGCCATGTTAAAGCTCTAGTCTTAGATTTCCTGTGGCCTATGGAGAGGATGAAGAGCAGAAATTGAGTGAGATGAAAGTTTGGCCATCACAGGTATAGGTATTGGGGGATCAGGTGCCCATAGTGTGCCCAGCGGGTGAGTTAAGTCAACTGGCAGAGAGAATATAACCACAGGAAGGCCACACTTACTTCCAACCCAGATAAAGACCCCTTTGTTCCATCTCAGCAGTACCTAACGAGGTTATAAATAATTCTGTGCTGGGGATTCCAGAATGGCTAGTTTGTCATCATTATCTGAAGTTCTTTTCTTGAATATCTGTAATCCCAGGCCCAGTGGCTCACATCTGTAATCCCAGCAATTTGGGTGGCTGAGATGGGAGGATCACCTGAGGTCAGGAATTCAAGACCAGCCTGGCCAACAAGATAAAACCCCATCTCTATTAAAAATTCAAAAATTAGGCAGGTGTGGTGGCACGTGCCTGTAATCTCAACTACTCAGAAGACTGAGGCAGAAGAATCACTTGTACTTGGGAGGCGGAAGTTGCAGTGAGCCAAGATGACACCACTGCACTCTAGCTGGGTGACAGAGTGAGACTTCATCACAAAAAACAAAACAAACTAAAACAAACAAACAAAAAAACCCCACAACTCTGTGTGTGTGTGTGTGTGTGTGTGTGTGTGTGTGTGTGTGTGTACACATACATACATATTATTGCTATTGGTATTCTTAATTATATCATTAATGATATGCCATCATTATTATTACTATTTTTTATCATCATTAGTTTCTAAAGCCAATGTAATAAATTCTAAAGAGGAGAAATAAATGCTCGTTGGACACAAACAGCTAAGGAATAGTATTCAGCATTTTTATGAGGTGAAAAATATAATGAGAGAGAATAAAGATGAGAGAGAAGATGTGAGGGAGTTAAAGGACTTAACTAATGCTATATTTGTCCATTTATAAAATGGATTTAGGTTCAGTTCTTTTACACAAAATAATTTTCTCATTCTTTAAGAGTTTGACTTCTTTTCACGTAAAAGTTTAAAAGTTAAAAAATAAAGTGGACATAAATCAGCTTAATAATTGGTAATTTCCCATTAATATACTGTCTGTGAGCATCCTTAAAGGGACAATTTAGCAAAACTATTTTACCACTTATTGAGATGATTAAAAATAATCTGATTATAAAGCCAACAATTTAGTCCTATTTAAGCCAGGAAAGAATCGAATCTATTCTTCTTTTATATTCTTTCTCTTCTTCCTTTTCTCTCTTTCTCAAACTATATAAAATTTCTAAAGCAAATTCAAAATAAAATTAGAAATAGGTGTTTGAAGCAGTGTTCTCTCTTCTTAAGTTTCCATTCACAGATTTATCTAACATTTATTAAAAATGATGTTGTTTAACATTATTTTAAAACCTTCACAACCACAGCAAATGTATCTATGTTGGACTCAAATTTAAAACAAACAGAGTCACATGACGTGCTCATTGCTATATGGCTGGTAAGGATTATTATTTACCAGAAATATAAACTAATAAGATTTTGCAGGCATAGTAGAACCA
Source organism: Cheracebus regulus (assembly GCA_963574635.1). Lineage (NCBI taxonomy): Eukaryota > Metazoa > Chordata > Mammalia > Primates > Pitheciidae > Cheracebus > Cheracebus regulus. Next base: position 18,207 of record CAUYQU010032926.1, read on the forward strand.
AGAGACTGTAATTCTAGAACAGCCATTTTTTGAAATAGTTGTTACTGTGTGTCCTCATAGTTTATGCTGACTTTCTGTGTCATCCCCACCCTCATGTTGAAAGAGTTCTAGCTCTAGGCAATTATATGTAATTCCCTACATTCCCTTTCACATATTTTAAATGAGAAGTTTTCATATTCACGAATAGAACATTTACAGAAAAGTACACTAAAATATTCATCAGTGAATTTCTTCATTGTTGTTGTAGTTTGAATAACTCTGATTACTAATGTAATTGAGCATCTTTGGCCATTTTGTTATAGTTTTTGTGAAATGCATGTTTAATTATCTTGCCTACTTTTCTTTTGGTTTATTTCTCCTTATTGATGTGTAGGAGTATATTATATATTCAGATATGAGCCCTTTGTGGCTAGAGCATTTCAAATAATCTTTTTTCCATTTGGTGATTTGCCTTTTTGTTCTCTTAATGATGTCTTCTGATATACACACAAAAATTCTCTGTTGATTTAGTCCAATATATCAATCTTTCTTTTTTGTCCTGTTTAAAAAGTCTTTGCCTATACCAAAGTCTTAGAGATTTTTCTCCAATATTATCTTCCAAGAGATTAATTCTTTTATTTCTCACTAAAATGGAAAATCAATGTAGAATTGATTTTTAAGTATGGGAAAAAGTAAATGTCATGACGGGTTTTTTCATTTGATATCTAATTATTCTAGGACCAATTAATGGAAATATTATACTTTCCCATTGTTTTAAAGTATCATCTTTTTCCTGACTTAGGTTTAGTAAATCTGTCAAGCTCTCTACTCTATTGCTCTCTCTTCATCTCATATTGTGCCAATACTGCACACTCCTAATTAATGTAATCTTACAATTATTCTTGATACTTGGTAGAGCATGTTTTCTCACTTTATTATTCTTCTTAAAAGTATATCCATAACTCTTTCTCTTCTGTATTTTCATATACATTTTAGAACTGTATATAACATAAATTTCACATGTTAATATAGACAGAGAAAAATTACTGGAATATTTACTTAGATTTAAATTTTTTGAATGTTTGAAGACTTGGTTATTGTTACTGAAAAGAGAATTTGTTCTATAGTTGTTGAAAAAAGTGTTATAAATCATCAGTATACTAATTGTGTTCTTCAAAACTTCTGCATTTTAATAATTTGTCTATTAGTAACTGCATGGAATTGTTACTAATTCTAGAATTTTTGCTGTAATTTTTGCTTATGATGATAAAAATGCTGTAATTTTCGCTTCTTATTTTCTAGGGTATATTATCTGTTAACAATTTTCAAATGTTAATATTTTATACTAGTATATCTGGTTATATTTGATTATGTATCAGAAATTTTATTTACAAAATTATTTAGAAAATTAACTTGGGATCTAGAAATATGTCTGTTTCTTCTAGAGAAAATCATTGTATGTTTCAGATACGTGCTAGCAGCAGCACCCAGGAATAACATGAATAACGAACAGTCTCATTAATTAAAGTAATTAGAAACTGCAGTGAGGGGTTGTTGTTCAGAAAAATAAAACAAAACAAATAAATAAACAATGTAATTACTCACCATCACAACAGTAATAAAACCTCAGCATGTTAATTTACTAATTCATAAGGTAAATTTACTTCATCAAACCATAAAAGTTCATCTGATAATCAGCATTCAGAAACAAAACCATTTGTAAAATTCTGGCAGTTAGGAATCTCAGATAATACATACTACTTCCAGGCCTTCTCATTCTGAAAGAAAGACAAGAACTCTACAAACCTCAATTTAAATCTGTTTTTTAACAAGATTGCTGACTTGGAACATGGGATGCAAGTCTCCTCAGAAAGAAAATCAAAGTTTCTAGTGAACGAATGTATTTCAAACAAAAATCTGATAGAAGAGAGCCAGGACCTGTCTGAGAATCCACAGGAAGACGCACGGGACGCAGAAATGGAAAGCAGCAAGAGTCTTGCAGAGATGGACCCTTGAGAAACTCACAGCTCCATGGGAGTGCTTCTCTGCTACCCTCATCCCCGCAATAATTTGCCGACTGTCAAACTGATGGGGAGCTAGCTCCTCTACCCTAGTGACCCTAAGCAATGCTCTTTGTGGTAATTTGAAAACTTCCTGGCAACAGAAAAATGATGGCCAGCTCATGCAGGTATGCCTACACACCTGCCAGGTCAGAACAGAGATGGAAAGTACCATACTGGTTGTACATCCATCCTATTATTAGCCACTGCCCTGCCTGGGGAATCTCAGGCCTTGAGTCAACATACCAACAGACACTGCTCACCATATCCCACAGCCTACTCTGACTTTGACAAGAGTAAGGGGCCAGTGGATCCCAGGGGAGCTGCAGAACTCCTGGAGAGCTAACCTTCAGTGCGGACTACCCCTATGGGTGGGAAGAGTGTACCCACCAGATCCCCCTTGGAATAACTGCTTAATGAAGCAGCACTGGTGGTCCAAAACTGATTTGGAGAAGCGGTCATCTTCTGTCCCCTGTCCACTTTGTGGGCACACCAAAGCCATTCCTTGCCTGGGACCAACATGCATGCATTTACATGAAGTGTTTCTTGTGCTTTTCATGACAGTTCTACCCCCATTGAAAGTAAGCCTGTGTTGCTTGGGCTTACACAAAGGGCAAGGCCCAAATCCTCCTCCCTACACAGAGTGGCAGTGTCCCAGCAGAATAGAGCAGACTAGACATCTGCAACAAAATTGTTTGCTCTGTACTCAGGGAAGAGAGTCTTCCCTGAGCTGATTTTGGTAGTAGACACCAGATAGGTGTCTACCATGATCCAGAGCCACACTGAAGCCTGGAGCAAAAGGACAAAGTCAATGGACTAAAAATCAATGAGCCCTGTGACAGAGGCATGAGAAGAAAGATGATATTCCTGTTTCTAAGGATAAGGAGCTGTTATAAATCCAACCTCTGCTTCTTTGAAACTTCACATTACCTCAACATGATCACCCCACCACTCTACCCTCATCAGGGCTGGTGTTACCACTCATCATCAGCCTTTCTCAGAGTAAGCTAGCTCTTACCCTTAAGTGACAATTACTAGACTTGATCCAGGACTGCACCACTAAATATAAACCTCATGCCAAAAGGGCATAGTGCTAGTGTAAAACATAAGCTTCCTGAGACCTCCATGCCCTCAGCCCTGCAGGAAATAGTGTGTCAGCTCATACATCCAATATATCACTACAACAGGCAGCACCTGAGAAAGCCAGTACACAGAAGTTAGCCACAACCAAGGAACCCATACAGAGCCTTGGCCCTCAGAGAGTACCCTGAAGTGAAGCCAAATGAATATATACAACATACACCACAGTCGTGCCCTCAAGGGAAATAAACAATAAGAAATTAAAAAGTTTCACCCAAATTATAGTACATTAAAAGACAGTGACATGTCCTTCAAATAAAAAGGAATCAGTGCAAGAATTCCAGCAGTACAGAAAAAATGAAGTCTGAGGTGATAGGTTAAGAATTCAAAATCAGGATTACAAGGAAATTCAGTGAAGTCCAAGAGAGTTGAAAACTAACACAGAGAAACCACAATAATGCTTAAAAGCATGAAAGATGAGAAAGCTATATTTACAAAGAAAAAAATAAAACTTCTTAAATTGAAAAATTGATGAATGGAATACCAAATTACTGTTGGAAATCTTAATAATAGACTAGACCAACCAGAAGAAAATTTTTCAGAGCTTGAATCCCAATCTTTCAAGTTAACTCACTCAGGCAAATGTAAAGAGAAAAGGCTGGATATGGTGGCTCACTCCTGTAATTCTAGCACTTTGGAAGGCTGAGGTGTGTGGATTACTTGAGGTCAGGAGTTCAAAACCAGCCTGGCCAACATAGTGATACCCCATCCTCACTAAAAATACAAAAAAAAAAAAAGAAAAGAAAAGAAATTAACCACAAGAGGTGGCAGTTGCCTGTAATTTCAGCTACTCAGGAGGCTGAGGCAGGGGAATCGCTTGAACTCAGGAGGTGGAGGTTGCAGTGAGCCAAGATCATGCCACTGCACTCTACACTGGGTGAGGACTCTGTCTCAAAAAATAAAGAAAAAAGAATTGTTTAAACAGTGAATGAAGTCTTTGAGAAATATAGAATTATGTAAAGCAACAAACCATAAGGCATTTCTGAGAGAGAAGAAGAAAAAGAAACCACTTGGAAAATATATTTGAGGGAACAGTTCAGGAACAACTCCCTATCTTGCTATCATGGTCCAAATGCAGATAAATCCTGATAACATCTGTGAGATACTATACAAGATGACTCTCACCAAGCCCTATAATCATCAGACTACCTAAGGTCAAAATGAAAGAAAAAATCTTAAAGTCAGCTAGAGAGAAGAGCCAAATTACCTATAAAGGAAATCATTTGACTAACAGTGGATTTCTCTACAGAAGGCTTGCAAGCTAGAAGAGATTGGGGGCTTATTTTCAGCCTTCTTAAAGAAAAAGAAAACACCAGCCAAAACTTTTATACCCTGCTAAACTAAGTTGCAAAAATGAAGGAGAAATAAATTAGTTCCCATAAAAGAAAATGCTAAGGGAAGCAGTTCTAAATATGGAATGCAAGGATGAAACCTGATACCATAAAAGCACACCTAACTACAAAATTCACAGATTCTGTAAAGTGATAATGCAATCAGGACTACAAAGCAGTTGGGTCACAACACTATGACTGGAACAAAGCCTCACATATTAGTATTATTCTTAAACATGAGCAGCCTAAATGCTTCACTTAAAAGATGGATTGGCAAATTGGATGGAAAAACAAGACCTAATCATCTAATATCTTGAAAATGTGCATCCTGCATGTGATGACACCCATAAGCTCAAAGGAAAGAAGTGGAGAAAAACCTATCATACAGACAAAAAAGCAAAAATTACTGATGTTGCTATTATTGCATCAGATATAACAGTATTTAAACCAAAAATAGCTAGGAAAAAAAGAAAGAGATAAAGAAGGTCATTATGTAATGGTAAGGGGTTCAATTTAACAAGAAGATTTACCTACCCTAAATATGTATGCACTCAACACCAAAACACCCAGTTATACAAAACAATAACTGTGAGAACAAAGAAAAGAGACAGAAAGATAGAAAATAATAGTGAAGGACTTTAACATTCTAGGGAAAGCACTAAACAGCCCATCAATGCAGAAAATGAACCAATTCTGGACTTAAATTTAACTGTTGACCAAATGAACCTACTAGACATCTATAGAACATTCTACTCAATGACTGCAATATGTACATTTTTCTTATTTGTGCATGAACCATTTTCAAAAATTCATTACATGCTTGGTTGTAAAGTGTGTCTTAATAAGTTCAAGAAAATCAAAATAACATAAAGCATCTTCTTGAATCTCAGTGAAATAAAATTGGAAATTGATATCAAGAGGAACTCTAACAATCACACAAGAGTCTGGAAACTAAACAACTAGTTCCTGAATGACTTTGGGTTAAACAAATATTAAGGCAGAAATCAAAACATCTTTTGCAACCAACAAAGATAGACAACATGTCAAAACCTCTGAGATACAGAAAAAGCTGTATTAAGAAGAAGGTTTATAATGCTAAATGCCTACATCAAAAAGAAAGATCCCAAATTAAAAATCTAATGTCGCATCTAAGGGAATTAAAAAAGAGAGAATAAACCAAACCCCAAGCTAGCAGAAGAAAGGAAATAATACAGATCAGAGACAAACTAAATGAAATTGAGACCTCTAAAAAGAAACACAAAGGATCAATGAAACAAAAAGTTGGTGTTTTGAAGGGATAAACAGTATTGATAAACCGATAACCAGACTAACCAAGAAAAAAATAAGAGAGAAGATTCAAATAAGCACAAACAGAAATGATAAAAGTGGCATTACACTTGATACCACAGAAATACAGAAGTTTCTCATAAACTACCATGAACATCTCTGTGTACACACACCAGAAAACCTAGAGGAAATGGATAAATACCTGGAAACATGAAGCTTCTCAACATTGAATTGTGAAGAAATTATAATCCTGGAAAGCCAAGTAAAATAATGAATTATGAAATGGAATCAGTAAGAAAAAAATCTGCCAACCAAAAAGAGTCCATGACAAGATAGGTTCACAGCTAAATTGTACCAGACAGACATACAAAGAAGAGCTGGTACCAATCTTAATGAAGCTATTCTGAAAAACTGAGGAGGAGAGATTCCTCCAACTCATTCTATCAAAACAGTACCATCCTGATACTAAATTTAACAGGGACACAACAAAACAGAAAACTACAGGCCAATATTCCTGATTAACATAGACACAGAAATTCTCAATAAAATACTAGGAAACTGGCTGAGCACGGTGGCGCATGCCTGTAATCCCAGCACTTTGGGAGGTCGACGTGGGTGGATCGCCTAAGGTTAGGAGTTCGAGACAAGCCTGACCAATATAGTGAAACACCATCTCTACTAAAAATACAAAAATTAGCTGGGTGTGGTGGTGTGCACCTTTAGCTCCAGCTCTTCAGGAGATTAAGACAAGAGAATCACTTGAACCCAGCAGTCGGAGGTTGCAGTGAGCTGAGATTGTACCACTGCATTCCAACTTGGGTGACAGAGTGAGACCCTGTTTCAAAAAAAAATAATAATAATAATTGCAGTCATTCACAACCCAATAAGTAGGTGGTGTATAAAGAGAATAATATTTTATCTAAGTTATGTTTTGCTAAACAGTATTACAAATACTCCTTCCCAAAACCCATGGCAAAGATATAATCAACCCTACTTTACCTATGAGAAAACTGAGGCCTAGAACACTGAAGGAAGTTGCCCAAGCTTTCACAATTAATAATGGCACAGCTGAAATTAAATTCCAAGAGCATCTGACAAAAAAAAATCCTGCTCTCTTAATCACTACAAAAGAAAGTGCTTCATTCCTGGGCAACATTTGGCATTGGGTGTGAATTAAATATACAACCCTAAGCGAGAGAATACAGTTTGAAGTATCTATTCTTATTTAATTTAATTAAGTTCTTCTTCATATCTCAGATTATTTCTTTGGACACGGTAATGACAACACAATGTGATTCATATTATGAGATAAAGCCAGTACAAAGGCCCACAGGGCTAGAAATACATTCTTATGGAATAAGAGAGGGATACCTAATACAGGAGGGGCCACTGGAGTTCTTATTTGAAGGCATAAAATTTCAAAGGAGGAAAGTCAGAAATCAAAGAAGGTAGATTTAACAATTTATTGGAGAGCATGCTACAAAAGAAAAAAGTTAAGCAGTAATCCTCTGAAGAGAGAGAGAGGCCAGATCAAGGCATGTCAGTAATCCCAGATGAGATTTGGAGCTTGTCCTGGAGGCAATGGAGTAAAACAGAATGGAGGGTGATGCTTTTGTACTGAGTTATTGATACTGGTCTGAACACTCTCATACCTATTACCTGATCCAATTCTTACCACAATGCTGTTATGGTGTAAGATATAAACAATTGCTGCCACTCTCTAGCTTAAAACACAAGGCAGAGAGGAAGAAACTACCAGTTTCAATCCATATAGCACATTAGAGGAGCCAGTGAGCAAGAGACAGGCACTCCATTCAACTTAGCTATAGCAGGGTTATAGCTATGAAGACACACATTTAGAAAAAAGCAACCTGGATGGAGCAAAATCATTGGAGTTTGAAGTTCAGTTGCTTTCTATTTCTGTGAATGGGAGAAGAATGCAGTCTCTCTTACCATTGGTGTTTCTCTCTGGCCTCTTGTCAATTTTACATATAAAATTGTGGTAGTTGTTATTTTTCTTCTGGGACAACAAATAATACATGATTAGAGTTCTGCATTGGTATGTTAAGAGGCAGTCCTCCATGAGTTTCTCATGTTTCTACGCATTTTATGAGCAGAAATATGTCTTTTTTCCAGATGATCTCTTCAAATATATTTGTAGAGCAGACAACCTTAGAAGATGGAGATAGTGTCTCCCTCTAAAGCAAAGGACAGGTTTCCTTAATGCCTTGGAAAACAGAGTCTTGCTTAGATCCAAATTGCCCAGTACAATAAGTATGTCTCTCTATGGTACAAAAGGTAGGCATACTTATTGCCTGATATAAAAGGTATGGGTTCCCTAAACTGTTTTCCAACTGTAATGATACCTAATGCAAGTATAGGTATCACCTTGTGTCTTTGTGATGTCCTGTGAACTGGGGCTCATAGAACCAGCACAAGAAAATGCTGATATTCTGACTACTGCTATTAACTTGAAAAACTCAGGTTATTTCCTTTTGATCCAGGAGTATCATGTCTCTGGCCAACATCCAAATAATAGTGATAGGCAAAATTTTTAACATTAAGTAGGGTAAAGTCTCAGATGCTTCACAGTTCTTAACGTGGCTTAACCGAAGATAACCCACATTCAAGTAGGTGCTGTGGGCACATTTGGCCTCTATCACTGCATAACAGTCACCGGTTTTCATGAAAAAACCTGGATTCAAAAAAGGTAACTCGAACAAGGCATGGTGGCTCATGTCTGTAATACCAACACTTTGGGATGCTAAGGTGAGTGAACCACTCGATGTCAGGAGTTTGAGGCCAGCCTGGCTAACAGGGTGAAAACCCGTCTCTACTAAAAATGCAAGTTCCCATTTAAATGGGAGGTGGAGGTTGCAGCGAGCCGAGACAGCACACCTCTGCATTCCACACTGGGCAACACAGCGAGACTCTGTCAGAAAAAAAAAAAAAAAAAAAGAACTATGGCAGAATCAGGAATCAGAATTATTGTAAAGAATAGTTCTCCTGGAAGATCACTTTGTAATAGCAAAACTCCTTATTCTTTTTCTGTTTTCCCACTGTTGATACGTTATTATTGTAATACAGTAAAACTAAAGAGCCCTCATCCTTTCTCCCTGCTATGTAAATGCAAACTTAGAGATGAGGTTGGGGGTGCAGGGTGGAGGCTGGTCTCAATACCAGCTGGGATGCTTCAATTTTCACCAGAGTGCTCCAACTATTTATATCTCCTAGCTGTGAACTTAACGGTCACGTTTCATTCCTTAACACTTTTTAGCACTCTGTGGCATAATATTTGAGTATCAACACCTTTATTCACATTTGTCTTTTTCCATTTCCTTCCTCCCACTCTAGGTTTTCTTTTCAGCTGAGCTCTTTGTATGAGTAGCTCCTGCATTTATTCATACATTTACATTCTTAATATTGTTAAACTGTTGGTGTTTTAGATGACTGTGTCTTTGAGCTCCTCATTTCTCATTCTGCCCACTCTCATCTATGCCCAAGACATCAACAACTATCATCAATATCTATATCTATACATCTATCTGTATCTATCCATCTACCTACCCACCTATTCTAAAATTCATATCCAGTTTTCTAAATAAGAAATGTATGTGAACTTTGAACTCATAAAACCTTGCCATTCACTCCATATGACTTATTTCAATAACTTAATACCATTGAACCTTGGAGGTATTGCTATCATTATATATTTTATATAGGTACACTATTATTTTAGGTGATTAAAAACATATATCTAAAGATCTTTGCAAAACAAAAATTACCTAGTAGCTTGTATGAAGTGTCTTGTAATCAATGATGGCTATTTTACTTTCTTAATACCCTTCATCTATAGCAGTGAACTATTCTTTTTTTCTCCCTTCATATTTCTTTCTGGTAGTGAAGTACACTATCATTTACCAAATTTCTCAGGATAGAAACCTGATACCTGCCTTTGCCCTCTCTTTTTTGCCTATCTCCCTCATTCAGTGGTTACTAAATTTTACTGCTATTACTTCAGAAATATATCTGGAATTTAAGTACCATTACCCATTTGCTCTTCTATTGTTTTAATGTGAGATAGTCTCTATTTGTCACCTGTATCTCCAAGCCTCCAGTCTCTTTCCATTCAATCCATTGTTCACACTACTAAGAGTTTTGACCTAACATGCCAACCCTCTGTGCTTTATAGGTATCTTACAATATCCAAAGCAAAATATATATGATACTTTAAAATTACCTCTAGCTTTGTGTGTGTGTGAGGGGGTGGGGGCTATGTTTCACACCATGACTCATATCCTTCATGCCTGATGAACATGTATTTATATTTCTGAAGAGAGTATTAAAACAGTGCAAAAGAAAGAGATAAGGGTAGTAGTGTTGTTAGAGTTAGAGCCATAGAAAAGAAGCTGACTGACAGAAACTGAGCCATATAGGAGGCAACAAGTTCCACAGTCATAGTGATGCAGGGAAGAAACTAGGAGTAAAATATTCTAAGTTCACTCTTCCACCCTATAATCTCCTGCTAGTGCTGTTCTTTGCTGGAACCCAATTTATGCCAATACAACAAGGGAGTCAAGGAGATGATCAATCAACAATGAATAGGATATAAAAAGGAGGTGGAGAGGAAGCTGGTAGTAGAGGATAACCAGAAGTTAAACTTCTGTTTTAGATGGACACTATCTCCATCTTCTAAGGCTGTCTGCTATACAAACATCCTTAAAATGATTATTATTTCAATTTTTCTTCTCATTACCCAAAACCTGGAGTGAATAATTTAATGAAAAAAATAAGCAAAAGACCTGACTAGATTTTCTCGAAAAAGGACATAGAAATACACAAGTATATGAAAAAATGCTCAACCTTACTAATAACAGGGAAATGCAAATCAAAACTACAGTGAGATATTATATCATCCTAATTAGAATGACTACTATCAAAAAGACAAAAAATAACAAATGCTGGTGTGACTATGGGGGAAATGTGGACCCTTGGACACTGTTGGAAAAATTTTAATTAGTACAAGTATTATGAAAAACAGTATGGAGGTTTCTCAAAAAATAGAACTATCATGTGATCCTGCAATACCATTGCTGGATGTTTATCCAAAGGAAGTAAAGTAAGTATGTCAGAAAGATCTCCACACTCCCATGACTACTGCTGCAGCACTATTCATAATATCCAAAATGGAGAATCTACCTAAGTGTATATGAATAAATGATGGATAAAGAAATGTGATATATAGACAGAATAGAATACTGTATAGTCATGAAAAAGAATGAAATCCTGTTATTTTTGGCAAAATAGATGGACATGAAGGACAATATATTAAGTAAGAGAAGCCAGGCACAGAAAGACAAATACTGGGTAATCTCACTCTAGATCTCTAAAGCAGTCAGTCTCATAGAAGTGGGGTAGAATGGTGGTAACCAGAGGCTGAGGAGTAAGAAGTAAGGGGTAGGAAGAGGTTGGTTAATGGATACAAATTGTGGCTGTGGCTGAACAGGAGGAATAATTTCTTATGTTCTATTGAAAGATAGGATGACTATGGTTAAAAATATTGTATATTTCAAAATACCTAGATGAGAAGATTTTAAATGTTCTTATAACAAAGAAATGATAAATTAATGAGGTGACAGAAGTGCTTAATACCCTAATTTGACTTTTACATATTATGTACATGTATTGAAACATCACAATATACCCCATAAAAATGTATAATTATTTGATTTCAACTAAAAACAAAATTCAAAAAATTTATTTCAGCTTATTTAAATTTCTAGATAATCGAACTCTGGTTAAATGGGTTTGCATTTGCTTGAACTAAGCACATATTGTTTTATATGCACTTAGAGAGCAATTAAGATAATTCTGCCTGCTCTTCATTTCACCATCCCTCCATCCCCAACTTATTTTTTTATTATTTGTTCATCAGAGAATCTTATGATTCAGAAGAGCTGATTCAGAAGAAAAATTCTCATAATTAAAAATTGGCTGAATATCCACACATGCCTCTTAGGTAGAACGATAAACAGGCAATCTTTCTTAGCTTTTTATGCACAAAGAACTTCAGCAGCATTCCAAATGTGGCTTTCTGGTTCTTGTCTAATCAAAGCATACACAAGAAAGGAAAATGATATAAAGCTTCTTTTTTTTCCCACTGTGATTTTTATTCTGGGTCATCATATTTCTCTTACATCCCATTCTATACTTTAAACATTTCTGTCAAATTAACTTCTGAAATCAGAATAGACGATGTCCTAGAACAACCTCAAGAGGTACAATGTTTCACAGGTTGTTGTCTTTAATTTCAATTTCTAATTAATGAAATCCATCATGGTGATTCATGTTACTTTATTGTTTTGGCTTACCTTATCCACTTGACTTGTTTTCACTGCTCTATGGTATTTATTGAAGAAGACATAAACAAAATTGGAGGTGGTGGCAGGAAGAGAGGTAATGAATGAGATAAAATAGTATTTCTAAGGAGACGCCCCAAGCCATTCTGCTTTCATCCAATGAACGTGACTACACCAATGGCGTCACAAATGTGGTCACGAGCCTCCATACTTCAACTGAAATAACACAGAAATCTTTTTACTTCTGTATTTTTTGTTTAACATAAGTCTCCACACATGTTGTTTCACTTTAGAATTTCCACTGTTGTCCATCTTTGTTTTCTCTGGTCTCCCATATAGAATTAATTTTACAAAACTGCATAAATGGTAGATGTCTCCATAGGGAAAATATACCAAAGAACAAGCAATCAACATGTTAAAATAGATCATCTCAGAGACACAAAACAGTCCTGCATAAGTCAGCATAGCCTCTCATAAAATTCAAGACTGACTCAGCACACATGGGTAGTCATTAGTTCTCCAAAGCATCATTCTATTTCCTTTATGACTTAGCAGCCAGATTTTAAGAAGTCCATAATCAGAGGAATCAAACTGGCTTCTTAATTACTGAGATCACAAAAAGTGTTGATGGCCCCATTAGGAATAAATGAAGCCTTGACATATAAACTCATGCAATTGGGCTATTTGATACTGAAGCTTCCTTTCCTGAATTTGGTACCTCAAACAAAAATTATCCTTACAATAGTTATCATTAAATTATTATTTATACAATTCTATCTTGTCATCTAGGAACACACAGATGCTCTGTGATTTAATGGGAAAGTATGGTTGTCTTTTTTTTAAAGTCTTTCTAGAAAATTAGATGATATTAGTGGAATTTAATATAAATATACCAACAAAAATCCTTTTGAAAGTATGGCCTTCATTTAAGAGACTTCACACTATATATATGAAAAGAAGTTTTATAACTACAAGGCAATGTAAATTAGTGTTTGAATATATCAACATTTATTCTCTCATTATCTTTTCAGCCTATAATCCAGAATTAATCAAAATCTCACCTTCTCCAGTATGCTTTATAGTCTTTCAAAACCACTGAAATATTTGAATTTACATAACTGGCCCCTGCCCTTACCACTTGCTTATCTTGAAAATGAAATATGAAGTCATTTTGTTCAATTTTTTTTTGTATAACATAAATTTTATTTCCTTAGCTGCACTCTAGGTTTGCTAAGGCCAGTGAAGAATTCCCCTAACATTCTCCCAAGTACTGTAAGGACACACAATAAATTATTGTCTTTTAAAATATTTCCTTTCAGCTGAAAATTTAAAAAAATAATAAAATAAAACAACTAGTCACTTATATTCACAAAGCAGCAGCTAACTCCTTAAGTTTTCATAAAATAATGTTTAATAACAATTTCATAAAGCTATAAAATATAAAACCTGGATTTGAAGATAAACCTCTTTATTATCATCTCATATTTATTATTAATATACAAGGTTTCTCTTGCAGTATTAAAACTGTTGGTTTAAGTTAGCTATTTTTGTCTATGAATCATCTTTTTAAAGTTTTGTTACCTGCTATCTTTGTCTTCTAGGAGCCCAGAATTGTGGGAAAAAAAAAATATATATATATATATATATATTTTTATTCTTTAAATTATCTATATTTTAAAGACATTCTTTATTCAAAGCATTCTTACTCAGGTGTCAACAATGAATAACATGAAAATAAAGCTCTTCTGCTTGAATAAGGAGCTGGTCCCAAGAACCTTGTTTGGCTTCCCAGTCTCCTCTAAGAACTGTGGATGGAATATTACCAAATTTTAAAATGGCTGCTCTGAGTCATGCAAGGGCTAAACAAATTGGTTACTTGAGAATTGCCCATTGAAACAAAGAAGTTTCTGGCTTTTTTTTTTTTTTTTTTTTAAGACAGAGTCTCACTCTGTTGCCCAGACTGGAGTGCAGTGGTGTGATCTCAGTTCACTGCAACCTCCACCTCCCTAGTTCAAGCAATTCCTCCTGCCTCAGCCTCCCGAGTAGTTGGGACTACAGGCATACACCACCATGCCTGGCTAATTTTTATAATTTTAGTGGAGACGAGATTTCACCATGTTGGCCAGGATGGTCTCTATCTCTTGACTTCCTGGTCGGCCAACTTCAGCCTCACAAAATGCTGGAATTTATAGGCATAAGCCACCTCACCTGGCCCTGGCTTCCATTTTTATATTTCCCACACTTGCTGGCTTATGTTATTATTCAAAGTGACAATTCTGGCATTTTTTGACTAGCTTGATTCTATCTACTCTTTTTCCACTATTTCTTCACTCCTTTTCTCTTCTAGTCCTTGACATGTCTGTTTTTAAGCCTTACCCACTCCTGCCCCAACACATGTATATTCATAAGAACTAGCACACACAGACTCACAAAAACACCAGTGAGCAGGAATTCATCATTGTTACACACCAATCAGCTGAATCATTGTGCCTATGATTATAATTTAGTTGTTTGTAAAGGAAGCCAAAACTACATAAGCAGATTTCTTTGCAATCCATTAATTTCAGCTGTTTCAACCACAGAATCATGTCAACCTCTGAAAACCCATTGCTAGGTCATCTGTCTACAGCGGTCAATTTTGTAATTCATTCCAACAGCAAACGCTGAAAATGGCCATAATCACATCATACTGGAAAGCAAATGAGCACTGAGCATTCATGATAGTGGGACTAAACTGAATGCATTTGATACTAAAAGAGCTGGCTACCAGTTGGAAACAAAAGTTAAGAATGCCAGTATGTTGTTTTTTATGCACAACTCTAAGTAAGACTTCACTGAATTGGCAGGTTTTGTATAATATTGATACAAACTAGGAAAAACAATAGCACTAATAAATAATATTTAACTGAAATGGCCAAGGAATAATGTGCTAGAAATGACTCAATTTGTCATCACTGAAACATGGTTATTTACATATAACTTCATTCCTTACCCTAGTAAACATATTATATTGAATATATTTATAGTAACTTTTTAGAATTGAATGTCATCATTGTGAATTCAATCTAGCAAATAAGTAAAATTAAGCCTTAGTACTTCTAGTAATGGCAGCAAAGCAGACACATGAACATTCCCATAGGAAAAAAATTATAAAAATTATGATGAAATACAATAAAACTATTAAAGGCACTGTACAGCATTCAAAGCAGAGGAAAAGGAAAGGAGATTCAACTCACAAAAAACTGAAAGTGAAAGGGAACGACCTAAAAGTATATGTCTTTCTGGTTTAAGGATGTTGTTCACCTTCCAGATTGACTTTGGTGGCACTGGATACTTTAAGGAGTAAAATCATATTTGCCATAGCCTCAAAATTATCTATCCCAAATATGTATTAATTACTATAGTGTTTTAACATATGTCTTCAGATTTTTAAATACTCCATTTTTTCTAAATGTGGAGGTTAATTCAGCTTAACCCCCTTGAGTGTGGGCTGAAGGTGGTGATCCATTTACTACAAATTGTGTATACAAAGAGAAAAATTAATAATTTTACAGTGGATAGAACTTACAGATATCACTTCAACCAAGTTTCAAAGTTAGTATCACCATCCACAAATCATGATGATACCTTGTTCCCACTGATATGATGTGATGAAAAGGAAAATTCAATTACGTGATTTTCTTCCAAATAAATCCGTATCCTCTGTGAATCATGATAAAGCATCAGACAAACAAAAAATGGGAAACATTCTACAAAATACTTGACTAATACTCTTTGAAGGTGTCAAGGTCATAAAAATAGGACAGATTGAGGAACTCTCACAGATTGAAGGTGTCTACAAAGTCAGAGCAACTAAATGCAATTTAGTATTGTGGATATTCCAGGATTGATTATCTAAGGATTGAAAAATCTGTGAAATCCAAATAAAGCCTATAGTAAAATAACAGCATTGTGCCAGTGTTAATTTCTTAGGCTTGTCATTGTTCTTTGGTTATGTTCACATTAGGAGAGGCTGGGTAAAGGTATATGATGAACCTCTGAACTATCTTTATAACTCTTTTGTGAGGCTAGGATTTCAAAATGAAAGGTTAAAACAAACAAACAATAATATCGTCTTTTACCTCCATCATACACTGTGAATTAGCCAAAAACCCATACTATTACTAATTTCTTACCTGTAGGTAGCCCGAACAGAGTCTGTTATTTCTGGTTCCACATCTGTAAGACGAGGTGCTGCTATGTCCAGTATATGAAGGCCTCGAGATGTATTATTGATGTGATATTAGATGGGATTTTTATATAGCTTCACAGACAGGCTAACACTCTGATTAGCATCAAAACAGGACAAGATTGTTAAATTCACAAAGGAACAGTGCAATGCATGCCTGTTTTGTGGTAGGCCAAAATATCACTAAGGCAGGGTGATAAAGAATACGGAGAGGACAGATGAATTTAAGTCAACCTAAAGGAAGGTCCAAATAAAAATGACAGAATTCTTCCTCATGTCCTGGGTGGCTGTGCTCCGTCATCATCATCTTTACGTCATAGAGCCCTAGGCTATTTGCCCTGGACTCAGGGAGGCTCCCACCTTGGCATGATTGAAAGAGTAAATGTATCTGCATTTGAAATTATGGTCACTGAAAAGGTAAACTCTTTTTGGGATACAGGTTGTCTCTAAGGCAAATAGTTGCTAGAAAGATAAACTCTTTTTAACCAATATAACAGTCAAATAAACATATTCATTCTAAAGAATTACACATACATGTATTATCATAAAAAGAAAATCCTCTTAAAAAGAAGACAGAGTGATAGAGTAATTGAGGCAGATACAGGCAAATAAAAACACTTAGTTAAAGAAAATGTATACTTTGGTATTTGTTGAAAAACAAAAGTAAATCCTAACCACAGAATTCTTAAATTTGATATGCTCATGAAAGTGATTAAGCCCCATTTATGTTATAGATGTTTCTGTATCATGGGGCATAAAAGGATATGAAGGAGAGATAAAATATGTTCCAGTCTAGCTGGTTTGAGAGATGAAAATTGCTGATCATGACTTCCCTTAGATCTCGCAATCAGTGAATTATGGAGCAAGTTCTATGGTTCTTGGTTCCCTAACTTAGACCATACTACATAATCTGAGCCTAACTTTTGCTTTAAAATGCAGTAAAAAATAGTTCTTAATCAGTACAACAAAGTACCATTTGTGCTTTCCCACTGTGCATTTTTGGTATGGAAATTACTATTTCTAAAGTTTTCAAAAAGAGTATGTTCTTTTAAGCAAATATTCTGCCTTACAAACATGTTTTTCAAAATGTCCATGTTCAAGATAAAGTATGGTTCAGCCCATGCCTAACTTAGCGCACTGTCTAAATAAGTGCAGTCTAAACTACTGAACTTTTTTTTAATAAGGAAAAGGAGAAGAGAAGAAAAAAGGGAAAAAAAGAAATGAAGGAAAAGAGAGAGGAAGAATGAGAGGGACCCCCAAAAAGTGGGTGGGGGGCAGAGGAGGGAAGAAGAAAGGAAAGAGGCATACAAATGAGGTAGGTAGTCTGGTTTCTTAAAAGAACACTGCATGTTATATGCGCATGCAGAGAGAAAGATATATTTCTAAGCCACAGAAATCTACTCCCCAGCAAGGATGAGATAATGGAAAACAAATTACATCCTTAAATAGTCACTGTGTCTTCTTATAGAGTCCTAATATATACAATGTTTGATATGTACTTTAGATAATGATTCTCATTTGAGAGATGAAGAAATGGAGAGAAACAATTTTGGGGCTTAAATTAATAGAACTTGTTAACATAAGATCTCCATTTAATATATTTTACATGATAACAATGAGTTACAATACTAGAATTTAAATAATGTTAAGGGCCTCAAAGATTCAGGTTGCTTATTTTTTTCTCAATTTATGTTTATTATGTGTATTTAAGGTATATAACATGTTTTTTATAAATAGACATAGCAGAATAATTACCACAGGTAAGCACTTAATATATCCATCAACTTTCATACTTATCTCTTTTGCATGTATGTGGTAAGCACATCTAAAATTTGTTCTTTTAGTAAGTTACCAGTATGCAATGCAATATAATTAACTACAGTCCTTCTGCAGTACATGAGATAATCCTACATAACTGCAAGCTTCCATATTTTGACCAACATCTTTCCATTTCCTCCCAATCTTTGCCTCTTGTATCTACTGTTCTATTGTCTGTTTCTTTATATTCAACTTTTTTAGATTCCATATATAAGTGAGGTCATAGAGTATTTTTTGTCCTCTATGTTTCTTTCAATTAGCTACTTTTTTTGTAGTTATTACTATAACTTTACAATATAATTTGAAACAAGGAAGTATGATGCCTCCTACTTTGTTTTCCTTTATCATCCATATTGTTGCAAATCACAGCAACTCCATTTTTAAGGTAGAATGATATTTGGTTGCATACACATGACACAATTTCTTTATCTATGAATCTATCAATAGACATTTAGATTGTTTCCATATCTTGGCTATTGAGAAGAATGCTGAAATAAAGATAGGCGTGAAGATATTTCCATAAGGTGCTGGTTTCATTTCCTTTGGGTATATACCCAAATGAAGGACTCCTAGATATCATGACAGCTATGTTTGTAATTTTTTTCAGGAACCTCCATGCTGTTTTATATAATGGATACAGCAATATTCCCATTAACAATATACAAAGATCTCCTTTCCTCCACATCCCAGACAATATTTATTTTCAAGTGTTTTGATAATGTCTCTCTTAGGTGTGAGGTGGTATCTGTTTGTGGTTTTGGTTTGCATTTCCTGGTTAATTAGTAATACTGAGTATCTTTTCATATATCTGTTTGCCATTTATATATCCACTTCTTTGGAGGAATTTATATTCAGGTTATTTGCCCATTGTTTAATCTTTTTTGTTTGTTAGTTTTGCTATTCAGTCATGTAAGTTCTTTATATACTTTGAACATTAGCCCTTTTCAGATATTTGGCTTTTAATTGTTTTCTTTCAGTCTATTGGCTCCCTTTATATCTTGATGGTTGTTTTCTTTGTTATGTAGAAGGTTTTTGGGTTTATGAAATATCAATTGTTTTGTTTTTATTGCCTGAACTTACTGTAATATTCAAACATTCTTTTCCAAGGCCAGTTAGAAGGAGTTTTCCCTCATGTTTTATTCTAAGAATTTTACAGTTTCAGTTCTTACATTTAAGTCTCTAATCTATTGAGGGTTAATTTTTGTGTGTACCATAAGATTTGGGTTCAGGTTTTTTCTTAACTATTTTTTTTTTTTGGCACGTTGATATCCAGTTTTTTTTAACACCATTTTTTGAAGAGACTATCCTTTGTCTTTTGTGTCTTTTTGATTGTCTTGTCAAAAAAATAATTGACCATGTATGTTTGAGTTTATTTCTTGATAAACTCAAACATACATGGTCAATTATTCGGTTCCATTGTTCTGTGTGTGTTTTTATACCAATGTCATCCTGTTTAATTATTATAACTTTACAATATAATTTGAAATAAGGAAGGGTGATACCTCCTACTTTGCTTTCCTTTCTCAAAATTATTTTGCCTATTCAAAATATTTTGTCGTTCCATGTCCATTTTAGATTTTTTTTTCTATTTCTGTGAAAAGCATTGAAATATGTATAGATATTGCATTGAATCTGTTTATCTCTTTAAACAGTAGTAAGTGTATTTTAACAATATTAATTTTTCCAATCCACAAGCATGGGATAGTTTTCCATTAATCGTGTCTTCAATTTATTTCATCAGTGTTTTATAGTTTTTAAAGCACAGATCTGTCACTTCCTTGGTTACATTTATTTCAAAGTATTTTATTCTTTTTTGATGCTATCATAAATGGGATTTCTTTTTAGATTGTTTAACAGATACATCAGTATTGATGTAAAGGAATACAACTAATATTTGTACATTGAATTTGGACCATGTTCTTTTTGTGAATTTACTTACTAGTTCTGACCATGTTTTTGCATCATCTTTAAGATTTTCTTCACACAGAATCATGTTATCTGCAAACAGATATGTGATTACTTCTTTCACTCTGATTTGTATGTCTTTTATTCCTTTTTCTTGTCTGATTGTTCTTGCTATTTTTTCCAGCATATGTAAAATAGAAGTGGCAAGAGTTGGCATTCTTGCCTTGTGCCATTTCTTAGGGAAAAAGCACTCAGTTTCTCCCTATTGATTATTATGTTAGTTATGTGCTTTTCATGAATAAGTTTTATTTTTTAGAACGTTTCCTTTAAATCTGTTCTATTGAAAGATTTCATTATTAAAGGATGCTGAACTTTATCAAGTACTTTTTCTGCCCAGTATTGAGATGATCATATTTTTATCTTTCATTCTACTAATATGGTATGTCACATTGATTGATTTGTGTGTTTTAAAACAATCTTGCATCACAGGGATAAATATCACCTGATCATGGTGTAAAATCTTTCAAATACCTTGTTGAATCTGTTTTGCTAGTATTTTACTGAGGATGTTTGCACCTATGTTCATCAGAGATATTGGCCCATGGTTTTTATGTGGTATCTTGGTCTGGCTTTGATATCAGAGTTATGCTGGCATCATAAAATTAGTTTGGAAATATTCTCTCTAATTTTGTTTTATTTTTAAAGCTTGGAGAAGGATTGGTATTAATACTTTGAATGTGTCATAGAATTTGGCCATGAAGCTACCTGGCTTTACTTGTTGGAAGGTTTTTGAGTGCTACTTTCATTTCTTTATTGACAGTTTGTCTATTCAGGCCTTCTAATTGTGCTTGATTCAATCTTGGTAGGTTGTATCTTTCTAGAATTTTTTTCATTTTCTATAAGTTATCCAATTTGTTTGCATAATTATTGTAATAGTCCCCTATGATCATTTCTATTTATGAAGTATCCATTGTATTGTCTTCTCTTTTCTTTCTGATTTTATTGACTATTCTCTCTCATTTTACTAGTTAGACTAGCTAAGAGTTTGGTGTTTTCATTTTTTCAAAAAGCCAACTCTTAGTTATGTTGACTTTTCCCAAAGTTATTTTATTTTCTATTTAATTTATTCCTGCTCCAATCTTTATCATTTCCTTCCTTCTGGTAACTTTGAATTTAGCTTGCTCTTCTTTGTCTAGTTCCTTGATGTGTAATGTTAGGTAGGTTATTTAAAATATTTCTTCTTTTTAAACCTAGGTGTTCATCCCTATAAAATTCCTCTTAATATGCTTTTGCTGCATCCCATAAATTTTGCTGTATTTTAGTTTTGTTTTCACTCATCATAAGATTTTTAAAAATTTCCTTTTGACTTACTCTTTGACTCACTGATTGTTAGTGTGTCATTTAGTTTATACATATTGTGAATTTTACTATTTGTTTTATTACCTAAGGTGATCTATCCTTGAGAATGTTCTTTGTACAGAAAAGAAGAATGTGTATTCTGCTGCTGATGGATGTAAAGTTTCATATATGTCTGTTGAGTCTGGATTTCCTATCTATAATTGAAAGTGGAATATTAAAATTTCCTACTATTATTGTATTGCTGTCAATTTTTCCTTTCAGTTCTGTCAATATTTGCTTTATATCTTAGGTGTCCTGATGTTGGTGAAAGATATATAGAGATATACACGGTTATTATTATCTTCCTGTTGAAATGACCCTTTTATGATTATATAACAGCCTTCTTTTCTCTAGAGACAGTTTTTAACTTAAAGTATAGTTTGTCTGATGTAAGTATAGCCACTCCTGCTTTCTTTAGATTATCATGAAAATAATAACCAAAGGTTTCTTCTTATTTGCAAAATACCTTCAAAATAAAAATAACTCATTTTGGAATTTATTTTGAACTGCCAGTAATTAAATACTCATTGACTATAAGTAATTGTGCTTTGTAGTTCAATTAACTATGTGAAAGCATCCCCAAAATGACCAATCTTGCTTATGTTTCCCAGTAATTCTAACACCCCTTTGTCTTCATTACCTTCAAAGAATATGATAGGTAGAAGGGGTGGAGTAGGAACTATCACCAAAGTGTGCTATTTGATCACTGTATGGCCTATGTTTATCTATATTATGAGCCCATACCTGAGTTGCACTCCATCTGCCACTTCTTTTCTTGCTTTGGTATTCTATCAAGTTTGACCTTTGTAAGGAAGGAAAAATATTATTCTTTCTACTCATCCTAGATCATGGCTGAGGGCTCTATAACAACAGACAGATTAGCAAAAAAAAAAAAAAGCATACAAATTTATGTACTATAAATTGTATATGACATTGTAACCTTAATTTTAAAAAATGAAGACCTGAAGAAATGAGTGATGCTGAATATTTTTAAACTCAGTTTGATGAAGAGTAAGTAATCATGGAGAAATATGATAGGACAAAAATTATAATTGAATGGAAATAAAAGAGGGAAATTTAGCAAGGTCGGGTTGTTTAGATTTGTCTGTCTGTGTCTCTGAGTGTTCAGAGATAACAATGATCTTTTCTTCTGGGTATAGAAAGGACACTTCTCGCATAAGGGTCTTATAACCTGCTTCAGGGGAAGAACAGAAAATTTTTCCCCGGTTATTATGAACTATTTCTTGGGAGAAGAGCAGGAGGAGATCAGAGAGACTTTCTTGCTTCTACTGTTTTTTTCAAATTTCTTTAGCTTAAAACATTATGTATCTCAAAGTGCCATATTTTGGAGTAGCATGTCCTGAAACCCATCACCTTCCTATTTCAAGTTCTACTTCCTCAAAACTTCCTACAGTAATTAAAATCCATAAAATTCAAACATACTACTTAGCATTTGATTACAGTTAGTCATATCAAAATATTAAGCAGTAATTCCTTGATATCCTTGCAGGATTTGTTCCAGGATATCCCTCAGAAACCGAAATCTTTGAATGCTCAAGTACCTTATATAAAATGGCATTGTATTTACATATAACCTATGTAGTCCTACCATATACTTTACTTATAATATCAAATACAATGTAAGTGTTATGTAAATAGTTGTTATACTGTATTGTTCAGGGAATAATGACAAGAAAAAAAGAGTTTGTACATGTTCAATACAGAATGAGAATGAATTATATTTTTTTCTTGGCAGTAAAATTGTATATGTTTCTTTTTAAGCAATTAAAAGACAATTTTTATAACCAAAGATTCAGTTTGTTTTAGTTTCCACCACTTAACAAGTGAAAGTCATTGTTAGTTTCCCTGATACAAAGGGCAAAGAACTAGCTGCCCCTTTTAGCTATAGTGAGCTACATCATTAATGCTACACATCAGACCTTGGAGAGTCATTTTTCCATTTAATCTTCCTGGCTTTCCTTTACAATTCCTCCCCATATTTCTCATTTGAGATGATATTTTATATTGCTTGAGCTCAATACAAAAAGTTAAATTGGGTATAGGAAATGTTCTTTTTTTTAAATAAAAGTATTTTGCTTAGAAGGGTGATTTAAAAAACATTCAGATAGATTCAGTGAGAGTATAGGCTTTGATATGTTGAAAGAAATCTGCTTCACAAATAAGATAAGATGTTTTTGAAAAAAAATGCAAATGACCTCAAAGGCATTACATTGAATACAACTTCGGATAGCTTTTAAAAGAATTGTATCATGGAAAGACAGATCTCTAAGGTAGAGAGGAAAGGAATCACACAAATACAATTCCAATGCTTGGTTGAAAATGTGGAAATCATGTTTCAGAAACAGAGTACCATTTATAAAAGTAAAAAGCATTTGCTTTCATTGCTTCATATAGCCTATAGAAAAAAATGACAAAAGCCAACACATTTTCTGCCACTCCCCACTCAAGTAAAGACGGCAGACATAATACCAAAAAGTTTCTTATTGTTCATTTGCACTTAATCTTCATATCCTTCTCAAGCTGTAGATGACATCTATAGTCTGTCTATATGCATTAGTTTTTCTCAGTATTTCATAAAAATTAAATTATATAATGTGTGATATTCTGCCACTGGCTTCTTTTACTAAGCATACTAATTTTCAGGTTTATCTATGTTGTATTACATGCCAATAGTTAGTTCTTTATTACCAAATTATATGAGTTACATAAATAGGAAACATTGTTTATACGTTCATCATTTGATGGATATTGGGTTGGTTCTAATTTTAAGCTACTATAAATAAATGCATCTATTAATAGCTTTGTATTGTCATATATTTAATTTTTCTTGAGTAGAATACGAGGTAGACTCCCAGATGTGGATTTTCTGGGTCATGTATGTTTATGTCTTTTTTTTTAAGATTGCCAAACAGCTGGGTGTGGTGGCTCAACGGCTGTAATCTCAGTACTTTGGGAGGCCAAGGCAGGCGGATCACGATGTCAAGAGATCGAGACTATCCTGGCCAGCATAGTGAAACCCCATCTCTACTAAAATATAAAAATTAGCTGGGTGTGGCGATGTGTGTCTATAGTCCCAGCTACTCGGGAGGCTGAGGCAGAAGAATTGCTTGAACCGAGGAGGCAGAGGTTGCAGTGAGCCGAGATCGCATCACTGCACTCCAGCCTGGCGCCGGGTGCCTGGGGACAGAGTTATAATCGGTCTAAAAAAAAAAAAAAAAAAAAAAATAGATTGCCAAACAGTTTTTCAAAGTGTCTAGCCCATTTTACGTTTCCAATTAACCTTTAACCATCAATATATTAGGGTGGTAGCTTCTGCACATGCTCTTTAACTCTTGTCATTGTTCATCCTTTTGAGTATAGCCATTCTAGTTGGGTGTATAGTGGTATCTTATTATGGTTTTAATTTGTACTTTCCTAAATATTAATGATGTATGTATACATTATAGTGTTTAATCCTTACTCCTATAACTTCTTTGGTGAAATGATGATGAAAAAGTTTCCTCTTGTTTTCTGTCTTATTATTTATCTTTTTAAAAACCCTTTGGCATATTGGATACACGTTCTTTTTTGGGGTGTCTACCTTGGAGTCTACTCAAGAGAACATATAATTTTCAAATAATTTCTCCCTATTTGTACCTTATTAATTTTAGTAGTATATTTTAATAAATTTCAATTTATCAATTAATAATTTTTCAATTTCTTTCTTTTTTAGTGTGATGCCTTCTTTTGTTTTTAGAAAATATGATTTCAAGTTACAATTTTTACTCATCTGTGAATATTTTGCTATTTACTTTTAAGAGTTTTTTTAGTGGATGCTTTAGAGATTACAACATTCATCTTAACCAATGACAATATACTTCCAAGTAATATAAAATTGGTTCTAATAAAATATGAAAATATTGTTTTACTGTAGCACAATTTTCTTTTCTTACTTTGTGCTATTATTTTACTAAATATTTATGGGTTGTATAAAGTCAGTAATAATGTATTAAAATTGTTGCTTTATACCATCTCATATATATATATATATATATATATATATATATATGTATATTGTATTTTGGGCTCTGGGGTACAAGTGCACATCCTGTATCCTGCAGGATTGTTGCATAGGTACATACATGCCATGGTGGTTTGCTGTCTCCATACCCCCCATTGCCTACATCAGGCATTTCTCCCAGTGTTATCCCTCCTCATCCTCCCCAGCCCCTGCTGATCCTTCCCTTCTCTCCCCGCCACCCCCCACCAGCATACCCCAGTGAGTACTGTTCCCTTCCCTGTGCCCAAGTGATCTCTTTGTTCATCACCCTCCTATCAGTGAAAACATGCAGTGTTTGATTTTCTGTTCTTGCATCAGTTTGCTGAGAATAATGGTTTTTAGATTCCTCCATGTCTCTACAAAGGACAGGAACTTGTTGTTTTTTATAGCTGCATAGTATTCCATGGTGTATATGTGCTACATTTTCTTTGTCCAGTCTATCATTGACGGGCAGTTGGGTTGGTTCTAGGTCTTTGGTATTGTAAACAGCACCACAGTGAACATACATTTACACGTATGTTTATAATAGAACAATTTACAACTCTTTGGGTATATCCAGTAATGAGATTGTTGGGTCAAATGGAATTCCTATTTCTAGATCCCTGAGGAATTGCCACACTGTCTTCCACAATGGTTGAACTAATTTACACTCCCACCAATAGTGTAAAAGTGTTCCTTTTTCTCTACATCCTCTCCAGCATCTGTTGTCTACAGATTTTTTAATGCTCGCCATTCTAACTGGCA
>CAUYQU010032930.1:0-24001 GCA_963574635.1 Cheracebus regulus
CAAAACCCAGTTCGGCTTTTTTTTTTTTTTTTTTTTTTTTTTTTTTTTTTTTTTATGTAGAATCCACTTCGTGCTTCCGGGGCCAGCCCTCGCGCCGGGGCCAGAATCCACGAGGCCGCCTTGCAGCAGCCTGCGCCAGCCCCCGCGCCCACCCACGACCCCGCACCCAGCCCCGCACCCAGCCCCGCACCCACACACGGCCCCGCACCCACATACGGCCTGCACCCAGCCCGCACCCACACACGGCCCAGGGCCTGCGTCCACCCCCTCCCGCACTCACCCACGGCCCACACCCAGCCCCGCACCCACACACGGCCCCGCGCCCAGACCTGTTCCGCACTCGCGCCTACGAGGATTGTAGCCCCGGGGTCACCGCCCTCGCCCTCTGATGTCCCCCACCCATCCCCTAGTTCCGCCGGGCGGGGCTGCACGAGGCCTCCACGGGGAGGGGCGGACCCAACGCTGGCGAGGGATAGGGCGGGGTGGGTCCGGAATCCTGGTCAGGCTCACACCCTGGGAGTGGGGGCTGGGTGCTTGCGGCCTGAACTTTGCGGTCTCCTTGCGCCTCCACCCTGTCCCAGAAAACAGTCCTGAGGGAAAACGAGAGGGTAAGCAAGCAGGGCTTTTTAAGAAAACAAGATTTCATTACCCTAGGACCTACAAGGTCTCTTGGAAAGTTTTGAAGCTGCCCCTGCTTTTGGAAGATTTTTTGCAGCGTAAGGGCAGAAGAACTCCACCTCCATCCCCTAGGGGTCCCGGCTGCGTCCGAGAATTAAATTGACACAAGATAGATAAGTAGGAGGAAAACATACTGCAAGTTTCAGGCAGCATGGGAAACTTCTTTACGCCTTCATAAAGAAATGCAGACCCGAGCAAGCAGCTAGCGTCCACTACCTAAATACTGGATTGAACAAAGAGAATAAACTTTGAAAATGTGACTAAAAACAGTGACTCTAACGAGGCTTGTGCAGTATTCCTGAGGTTGCAGCTTCTAGACCTAAGGATAAGGATGCTGTTTTTCCTTCCCATACGGGAAGAGTCTTGCACAAGGTCAGAGTGATTTTGCATCTGCTGTTTTCCAAGTGCCTTTCACTTAAATAGTGACCATCCCAGAATGCATATTTTAACCTTTTCAGTAAGGTCCTATATAATGGTTTCTTTGAGTAGGAATGTGTTTGGTGCAACCTAACAGAAAACTCAGGAAAGGCAGGAACAGGACACTGTCCCTACAGCTGTCCCAGCTGACCCAGAACTCAAAGTTCCTGGATGTTTTGCTACCCCTGAGTACTTAGTGGAAAGGGATCAGGAAGGGGTTTTCAGCTAAGCTCCTCCCTCCTTCCCTGTCTATAATCTCTACCTGGAGTTGTATGCCCCATAGAGCAGGCTGGCAGCTTTGTTCATTCTGGGATCTGATTTGCCTGTAGGTATGACACCATCAGGAATGAAACTGCACCTAACTTAAAATTGCAAGGATCCTGGCAGGCCAGAGTGACATCACGCAGGGTCTCTGCTCTGGGAGCCCTGTTAGAGTGGAGACGTCAGTTATGGTGACTCTGATATGATCCCAGAGAGGCTCAGCTGGGCCATTGGCCTGAGGACAAGGCGTTCCTCATTCCTGGAGTTGTGACCCTGGAAAGAAGCTTCATTATTTACTAGCTGGGCATGGCAGGAGTCATTTCAGCTGGGACTGGACATTCGCCTAGAGTAACTGCGATGCCAAGCCCCTTCTATGGGGCAAGGGCCTAAAAGCAAAGACAGCCCTCCCCCCTCAAGGGAATTGGGTTCCTCTGTCCAGACAACCTGGCTTAGAACCCTGTAGGGATGGGAAAAGCCTAACTCCATCCTCTTAGAGTCCCAGCTGGGTCCAAGAATTTAATCCCCATAAGATAGATTAACAGGAGAAACACTTAATACAAGTTTCACAAAGCACAGGAGCCCTCGTAAAGAAATGAAGACCCTAAAGCAGTAGCTAAAGTCAGTTACTTATATAGTGGATTGGACAAAGAAGAGTTAGTTGCAAAGAAGCCACCAAATGATATGGAGAGGCTTAAAAGATAAGACTTATTTTTAACAAGATCTGTATGGAATTCTCCCAGTTTCGACTGTGACTATAAAAATGTTGCATTGTCTAGGGAAGGCATCTTTCACATAGGAATCTCGTCCTCTGCTTTTAAGAAACAGCAAGAAGGTCAAAGTGATCTTGTTGCACCTGCTGATTTCCAAGTGCTGAACTTAGTCAATATGCCGGAATAGCGCATTTTAACCTCTTCACCACCACGTCTCCTCAGACAACTTAGCCTCTTTGAGTGTTAGGTTCCTATCTTTAATAATTATGATAGAACCTCCTAGTCTAGCTGGGTGCTTGTCAGAATTAAATGAGAGGGTGCACATGATTGGTACATAGAATGGCTATTTCTCTTCCTCCTCTCTCCTCTGTTCCCAGCCAAATTCCAGTGATATAGTACATTTTTTAAAGGAATGCAACAGATATTTATCCCAAGGCTTGACAACATTGTTTTGGAACTCTCTGATGAAGTTTAGAAAGGTTTAATAGTCATAGGTAAATCTGAGTGTTTACTGTTTGTCCACCCTTCTGTTAAGTGTGTGGTCTATCTTCTTTCATCTTCACAGCAGCCATAAAGGTGGCACTGTCTTTGTCCCACTTTTGTAAATTGAGGAAACTGAGGCCCAGAGAGAGCAGCTAACCTGCCCAAAGGTGGCTGTGACTGAATGGCAGTGGCATTCGAACCCAAGTATGCCCAACTTCATGGCACATGTTCTTACCTAGTATCACAGAAAAAAATATTTTCTTAAAAGAAAAACAATTGTAAAAACCTATAGCAGGTGGTGTTAAGTCCTTAGACTAAAGACTTTTTAAGTCTTAAAAACAGAACCTAAAGTAGGAGCTCAGGGACAACTGGTTTATCAAGGAAATGCTTTCAGAAAAAGCTAGGAAGGAAAGGAGAAAAGGACAACCAAGGGTATGATTTCTGGCCAAATCTCAGCCTCAGTGTGATCCCTATGGTTCTCTAAGTCTGAATGAAACCCTGAGTTTGCCCCTATTATAAGAAAGAAGGTCCTGACTGAGTCATCCAGGTTTTTAGCACATTGGACATAGAATTGAACAAAATGCACAAACAAAACAACAATAGAATGAAGCAAAAAAAGCACAAATTTATTGAGCAAAAGTGCAGTCCACAGAGTGGGAGCAGGATCGAGCAGGCAGCTCAAGAGCCCCAGTTGCAATGTTCTTTAGGGTTTTTATTAAACTAGAAGAATTTGGTAACATCCCTGGGTACCCTTTAGAGGCCTCCAATAGAGGCGAGGCCTCCCACTGGTTACACCTTATGCTAATGAAGGATTGGCCTGTGACCAATCAAGCTGAAGTGAAGTCTTGGCTTCCAACCAATCAGAGGCATTTTCCCTGTGTGATGTAAGGGAGAGGGGGTTTTGTAGAGGGAAGGGCCTCTGGCCCCCTGTCACATGGGCATGGGGAGGTGTAGTTTTCCTTTTGGTCCAATTCCAAGATGTCAGCAGCAGGTGGGCCTTAGGCTTCCCGTCTCCAGACCCTATTCTCCGGCCTCACCCCAGCTGCTGTCACAGGGGCTGGGGTTTCATACCCCCACATCCTCCAACTACTGGGTCAGGGCTGCTGTGTGCAGGAGGGAGGGTGCAGCCCCTCAGATACTTCCTGATCGCAGCCTGTGCGGGCACAGCAGCTGCAGTAACCCACCTACAGACAGTCTCCAAGTGTTCCAGTCGCAAGCCTGGGCAGTTAACCCACATTAACAGTGGAGCAGGGGCACATCAGAAACTAAGGGGGTCCCAGCATCTGGGAGCAGCACCACCGGTATCCACTGCACTAGGTGTCTATGGCGTCTATCACGTCAATTTTGACCAAAGCAGGAGAGTGCTCTCTAATTAATCCTCAGACCATTCTGCTTCTACCTCAAGGCCTATGCACCTGACATTCCTGCTTCCTGGAATTCTCTTCCCAGTGACTGTCATATGGCTGCCTCCTTCTCATTATTTTGATGCAGGCGTAAATATAATTGCTTTAGAAAACCTTCCTTCGCCACTCTAACCAAAGTATCCTCCCATCTTAATTACTCTCTTGTTATCCTATTTTTTCATAGCACTTACTACCATCCAACGGTATCAGTGCACTATCTATCTGTCTTCTCCCCACTAGAGTATAAATCCCTAGAGGGCAAGAACATTGCTATTTTATTCAGTTCTGCATCGCTGTTTTCACACACTGAGCGTGGCGCATGCCGGGGGCCCATAAATATTGACTGAATGAATCAAGTCAGGTGAATGACACTTGTGAATCAGGTTTTTGTCGTTTCCATATTTTTCCCACCTGCCTCACTATGGAAATATGGGAGTAGGGTTGGGGGACAATATCCAGGGTAAATGTTTTAGAAAAACTTGAAACATATACTTTGAAAAACAGCAACGTCTTGATAAGTACTTCACACAAAGGAATATGCAGATCCAAATATGCAACCAATACACATATGAAAAGTCGGGCAACTTCCTTAGTCACTGGGGAAATACAAACTGAAGTCACAATGCCATCCAGCTGCACACTCACCAGAAGAGCTAACATGAAAATTACTGAGTGTGAGCAAGGATGTGGAACAACCAGAATTCTCATGCACCAGTGCTTCTCCAGCTCTACATGGTGAGAGACCAGCCTTTCTTTCTTTTTAACCTTCCACTGCAAACCAAAACACATAGTCCCCATTGCACATGAAGCTCCTACCACACCCTCCTCATAATGCAAGTGTGACAGCATCTAAGCTGGTCAAGAAGAGCCTGTGATCATTCACTTGCATGTCAAAGCAACATCAAATTTCTATAAAAGTTTCTAAATGCTCACACTTAATTTCTGACCTTACCTCATTGCAATCTAATGACAAATAGCTCGCAGTCCACACTCTGAGGTGTGAATTGGCAGTATTCGCTAAAGTTGAACATGCTCATACCCTGTGATCCAGAAACTTCACTGCAAGGTACACACCCAACTTCAAGGTGTATACATTGCACCAGAAGAAATACTCAAAAATGTTTACAGCAGGACTATTTGTGAGAGCTCCAATCTGAAAATAACTGAACTCTACCAGATAACATTATAGACAAATATCCTTCATGAACATAGACATAAAAATCCCTTAAAAAAAAAAAAGCAAATCCAACAATATGCACGATATACTGTGACTAAGTGGGATTTATACCTGAAATGCAAAATAGGTTTAACATTTGAAAGTAGTGTAATTTACTAAATTGATAAAATAAAGCATTTGATGAAATTCAAAATCAAGCACACTAAAAATAGAATGATTTTGATTTGTCTTACTTCCCCAATTTGATATTCGACATATATGAATTTGATGTAGGCCTTGTATGAATATTTAGAGCCAACATTGTACTCAATGATTAAATACATCATTTCTAAAATTGAGAGCAAAGTGAGGATATTCATTTTCATCATTTCCCTTCAACATTGTACTAGAAATTCTAGCTAACATAAAAGGAAGAAAAAAAAGAAATAAAAGCCATATGGATTGGAAAGAAAGATGTAAAACAACTTTTATTATCAGTTGACAGGAATATTTAGGCAGAAAATCCTGATGAGTTGTACAAAACAACTTCAAGAACTAATAAGTGAATTTAGAAATGCCAAAGAATACAAACTCAGTATACAAAAGTCAATTGTGTTTGTATATACTAGCAAGAAACAATTATAAAATAAAATTTAAAAATGTCTTTACAATAGCATTGAAACACATAAAATTCATAGGAATAGACTTAAAGACAGTCATGACCTCTACACTGAAAACAACAAAAATAGTTCCAAGGGAAACTGAAGAAAAATAAAATAAATGGAGAAGGATCTTGTTCACGGATTGGGAGACTCGCTTGTGTTGTTACCATTTTCTTTTCATAATCTTCTTTTTTTAGATTGTATTTTAATGTGGTAGGAACACTTAACAGGAGATCTACCCTCTCAACAAGTTTTTAAGTGTATAATACATTATTGTTGATGAGGTATAATGTCATACATTTATACATCAGAACTTTATGCTTACTAATTAGTAACTCCCATCCCCCAAACCCTCACTCTAGTAACCATCGTTCCACTCCTTGATTCTATGAGATTCACTATTTTAGATTCCTCATATACATGGAATCATGCAGTGTTTGTCTTTCTGTGAGAGACAGAAAGACAAATACTGCATGATTTCTTTCACTTAGCAAAATGTCAAGTTTCATCCATGTGTCACATATATCAGAATTTCCTTCTTTATTAAGATGAAGCGATATTTTGTTGTATCTATCTACCAGATTTTCTTTATCCATTCATCTGACAAAGGACATTTAGGCTGTTTCCTTGTCTTGGCTACTGTGAATAGTGCTGTAATGAACTGGGAAGTGTTTGTATCTCCTCAGGACCCCAGTTTCAAGTCTTTTGGATGAATACCAAGATCTGAAGCTGCAAAACTCCTAGAAGGAAACAAAAGGGAGAAGCTTCATGACGTTGATCTTGGCAATGACATCAGAAGCATAGGCAGCGAAAGACAAAATAAACAACTGAGATTACATCAAACTAAAAACCTGCAAAGCAAAGGAAGCAATTGACGGAGTAAAAAGGCAACCTATGAAATGGGAGAAAATATTTTTAAACCATTTGTCTGGTAAGGGGTTATCTCTAAAACAGATAAGAAACTCCTACAACTCAGCAGAAAAAAAAAAACCCGAATAGTCTAATTTAAAAATGGGCTACGGACGTGAATAGACATTTCTCCAAAGAAGACAGACATATGATCAATCAGTATATGAAAAAAAGATAATCAAACTCAAGACTAATGGCTGAATGTCACTAGTCATCAGGAAAATGTCAATCAAAATTACAGTGAAATATTACCTCGAACCTATCAGGATGGCCTTCACAAAAAAAAAAAAAAAAAAAAAAAAGCCAACAAGTGCGGGTGAGGAGGTGTAGAAATTGGATTGGGACCTTTGCACACTGATGGTAGGAGTGCACAATGGTGCAGCCACTATGGGAAACTGTATGGGGACTCCTCAAAAAAAAAAGTTAAAAATAGAACTACCGTATGATGCAGCAATCCCACTTCTGGATATTTATTCAAAAGACTTGAAATAAACGTTGTTAATGTCACTGCCCTCCCAAATTGCTCTATAGGTTCAATGTAGTCCTAATTAAAAACCCAGAGGTTTCTTTTCGCCACAATTGGCAAGTTGATTTTAAATTTTATTGAAATGCCAAGGAACTAAAAATAGCTTACACTCTCTTGAAATGGAAACTGTTGAAAGACCCACGGTTTGCAATTTCATGACTTACTATAAAGCTACAATAATGGACCTAGTGTGGCATTGTCACTAGGACAAACAGAGCAAGGAAACAAAATAGAGAGTCCAAAAATAGACTCACACACTATGGTCGATTGATATTTGACAAAGACACCAGATTACTGTTGAAGGACAGTCATATTAATCTGTGGTGCCAGAAATCAAATAGTCATCTCCAGAGGTGGGGATAGACGAGAAGGGAATTTTCTGTGGGTGCTGGAAATGTTCTGTGTTCCCACTGGAGGAGTGGTTATATGGGTATACACATTTACCAAAGGGCATCAATGGTACAGTTAAGATTTTGCTTTTCATTAAATTTTACCCCAATAAAAAAAAGCAAGTTGCAGAATGTTCATATAAAGTGATACTGTTTATGTACAGTTCTAAAGCACTCAAAGCAAAGCACATATTGTTTGTAGAACTATACAAAAAAAACACAGATGGAAGAAAGGCTATGTACCAGCTTGAGGACAGAGGTTTCCCTGGGGCAAGGAGAGAGAGGAAAATAAGATGGAGTGAGATACATAGGAATAGTTTCAACATCTCTACAGTATTTTTATTTTTTAGGAGAAAATAGTCACATTTATTAGACCTTATTGGTGAGTTCATCGGTATACTTTATATTACTTGCTGTTACCTATACTTGAAATTTTTCATTCTCAGCTTTCAGTTTTTTAAGAAAAGAAAAATCCCTGAATAGAAGGTTCTGAGTGAAGCATTGCTTTCTCTACTTTCACTTCACTGTAAAGTTTTACACAGAAAAGAATTTTTCTGATCTCTGAGTGAGGCCAGGAAACTTTTGCCATGAGAGTATATCAAAGCACAGAGGGTCTAATGGGCTACCAAGCACTTGGGGTCAAACCCAAGTCGCATTTTTCTGAAAAGTTGGCAACATTCTGAAGTATTATGATTTCACACTCCTCAAACGTCAATATATAGATTTTAGCTTCAAAACATAAAATGATTCAGCTTAAAAGTATCTAAGCCCTGAAGGGAATTAAAGAATAAATATCTGTGATCAGTAAATAAATATCTGAGTGTATCTACTAAAATTATTTGGGGTGATCTGGGTTTTAAGATTTAAATTTTATATATGCTAATAGTTATATTTTTTCATTTCCATTTACGTTGGAAAATACTCTAAAGAGCTTAAAACAACGTGAGGCAAAATTAATAAGGGAGACCCTTCCTTCCTTTTTATTTTCAAATAACCATAAACTTAGAGAAAAATGTCAAGTTTTTCCCTGAACTATTTGAGAGAAGGTTTCTGACCTCATTCCCTGTCACCCCCAAAATACTTACGTGTGTATTTCCCACAAATAGGGATCTTCTCCCACTTTCTCCCAATGCAACCACAAAATCAGGAAGTTAATTAACATCAACACTTTCCTTCCTTCCAGTTCCCAGACCCCACTCAAGTTTTGCCAGCTGAGGTAGGACTCGTCTCCCAGACCAGAATGAAAACAGGCCAAAATTAGGAAAAAACACAAAAAGCTCCTGTTGTTCTCGCTGCCGTCACCATAAGCCATTCGCGCCAGCGCCATGACAGTTTACCAACGCCATGGCAACAGCAGGAAGTTGCCACCCATCTCCTGGCTATTTCTGAATGACTCTCCCCTTCATTAGCATGCCATTAAGAAAGGATAGAAATATGACTGGCAGCCATCCATAGGCGGCTGCTCCCCAGGGAGCGGTCACAGAGACGTGTCACTGCCCGACTCAGTAAAGCTGCTTTTTTCCACCACCAGCTGGCTGCTGAATTCTCTACTGAGCGAAACCAAGAACCTGCCCTGCATCACAACTATCCCAACCGTGTCTGTTCTAGAGAAAGACTCCTCAGAATCACTTGCTGGTCTCTTTAGTTTCCTTCAGTCTAGCCCAGTTTCTCAGTCTTCTCTTGACTTTCATAACCAGGACACATCTGAATATAACAGGTTGATTATTTTGTAGAATATCCTTCCATTTGGGTGTCTGATGGCGCCTTATGATGAGACTCAGGTCTCACGTTTCTGTCACGCGCATCACAGAAGTGAGGGTGTGTTCTCATGGCAACCCATCAGGCGGTCACCAACGTCAGTTTGTCCCATGACTGACGATATTCACTGTGATGAAGGAACTGGCTGTCAGGCTTCTCCACTCTTTCTCTTTTCTCTATGTAATTAATAAGTATTTTGAAGGAAGATTCTTTAAGTGTATGCAAATATCTCTTTCTCAAACTTTCGGTTTATTCAAATGTTTACTTCTATCTGTATGAACTTGTGGTTTACTGTTCTATTTAGTGAGTTCTAATCCATTACTCTCAGAATTTAGTTGACAGCTCAGATTGTTCATGATTTGGCCAGTGGGAGCTAGCCTCTGTGTCCCTTCAATGTATGGCCATCATTCTTTGAATACTTTCTCATTTTCTGGCACAAGAAGTCAGTGCAGGCTCATCTTGCACTTTCTTTAAGATTCACTGGAATCTGTCTTTCTAAGGAAACTTAGTGGAAAACAGTACTTAGAAGCCAAGATCTGGGTGCAAAGTGTGCTCATTGCTATTGATGTATTGCAACTTCCAGGCTCTCTCAATGGTAGGAGCCAAGACTTCTACATGTATGCAAACACGCACGCACACACACACACACACACACACACACACACACACAGACATACATTAACATTAAAATGCATATACCTGTATTAACAGTAATTGGTTTCCACCAGCGTCTCTAATTCCAATCCCTTATACAAAGTTCATTCATTTTCTATGTTTCTATGTTTGTAACTACCTTCTCCATAGTGAGAGACCCAGCTTCCATTGTATTCATTACAGTTATTTATTTGCTCAGTTCTGTTGGATGTAACTTTATTCGCCACTTATTGTTGCTGAAACAAATCACCATAAAGTTAGTGGCTTAAAACAAGACAAATATATTTTCTTACATCTCTGTAAGAAATGGACATATATTTTCTTACATCTCTGGACATCTTGGGCCTAAAGTTGATGCACCAGCAGGGCTGCCTTCCTTCTGGAGGTTTTGTGGCTGCATCTGGTTTCTTGCCTTTTTTACTACCAGAGGCCACCTGCATTCTGTGGCTTGGGCCCCTCCTGGAATCCTCCAATCTCTGCTTCCATCCTCACACCCCCTACTACTGACCCCCTGCCTTCCTCACATAAGCACCCTTGTAACTACAGTGGGCCTACCTAGGTAATTCAGGGTAACCTTCCATCTCAAGACATTTAATCACATCCTTTCACAGGTTCCAAAGATCAAGATGTGGACATCTCTGGGGGCTCTTCTTCAGCCCCCAACAGTGACTGACCTCTCATCTCTGTGGCAAGCCCCACCTTGACTGCACCCAAACACCCTCTTCTTGCTCAGGCTCCCACTCCACATTCCTGGTCCCATGGTGTGAATGTCCTCTTCACCCTGTCTGGACCCTGACACCCCCACTGGGCGATCCTTTCCCTCATCCCACATGGACTCTGACTCCTCACACAGGAGCCCCACCCTGGACACCCTCTTCACCCCATTCTCAGCCTCCATGGCTCCCATGGCAGACTCCCCCCAGCTAGTTGCTCTAGGACTGAATTGTTCAGAAAGGAAAAGGAAGACATGGGGAGGAGTAACATCTTGGTTTCAAAATACACTTTCCTTAAACATCCTTCACAACCAACTCCCAGTTGTAGCTAAAGTTACATTTGCTTCCACAGAAGCCCTGTGGCAAAGGAGTGAGTCAATGCACGCCTGCTTCTTTTTTTGATTTAAGGTAAGAGGCCACGTAAGTTGATATTATTTGTTGGTAATTTCCAGAAACCCAACTAGAACTGGTTTAAGCAAAAAAGGAGGCATCTGTTGGCTCATGTAACCACACGGAGGCAGAGCTGGCCTCAGGAATGACAGGAACCAGGGGCTGTCAAGGCGCCAGGACATCTTCTCTGTTTCTTTTTCTCTGCTTCTCTCTCCTCTTGGAGACATCCTCTCAAGCTGGAATCAGAGCTGAAGGCAGTTTTTAGGGCTCGTTTCTTCTTAGTTTCATGACCAGGTGTGAAAAAGAGACTTCTCTTTCCCAGTCCCCTTTCTGACACAGATCAGGAGTCACTCCCTAGATCAATCAGCATGGCCAGCAAAACGAGGTCAGTTATGGATGAAATGGCAAAATATTAAACGGTCCAGTGGTCCTGCTCCATTTTGCAGTATCAGAGTGTACCGGAGCAGGTTTGGGAGGGAACTTTCCCTGACCCCTGCAGAAACCTAGACCTATAGAAGTGTGCTCATGCCCATGATTGGTATAGAGTGAAGATTCTGAATTATCATGGAGGTAAGATGTGTAGTTTACAAGAGACAGAGCAAAAGCAAAGAAAAAGCACAGCAGAAAGACGATTCACGTATTTGAAGGGCTATCAGGTGAGACCTCGTTATTCCCAGAAGCAGCATTTCTTCGGTGTAAACAGGGACTTCCTGTGCATCTCAGATAGGAAGTGGAGGCCACCTGTCGCGGTGGATGCCTCAGCATGAGCTTGGCAACCGTATGATTGGCCTGTGAAGATCTAATATTCAAACCGTGAGGTTGGACCCCTTAAAGCCCTTTCCAAACTTGATATTCAGTGAACCCCCACTGTGATGTTTATCGACTCACTGCCTCTCAGCTACCAATGCATGCTTTTTGCCTGTTACATGAAAGTAAATGTAGTCCCCTTTAACTATTTCTACTTTGCCAGTTGGTGTGATGTTAAGCGTGACAGGAAAGGGTGCAGAGAGACACAGCAGGAGGAAGGGTTTTGTTTCCTAGTTTGGTATGTTAGCATCTAGGGCTCCTGCCCTGCCCACAACTTTTCCCCGTGCCCAGTTCTCCCCGCACATGGCAGCCAGGTCATTCCCTGCACCCCCTGCTGTGTTTGTGGTGGGGTGCCTCTAATGAGACACTTCTCCATGAATAGCTTTCTCGGTGCCCAAGGGGACAGGTTTCTTCCACCCAGGGAGTGCTGCAGTGCCCTCTCCAAAGTCTGGACCTCAGCCCTGGAGGCAGGGGCTTCTCCCTGGATGCCCTGACTCAGCTCTGGGGGTAGAGGCTTCTCCCTGAGTGCCCTATTTCAGCCCTGGGGGCAGGGGCTTCTCCCTGGAAACCCTATCTCAGCCCTCGGGGTCATGGCTGCTCCTATATTGCTAATCTCACCTTCCTTAGAGTTCTCTTTGCTTCTTTCTAGCCAGTCTCTCCTTATTCCAGTCCTCTGTCATAGAGTTTAAAATTCTCTGAATCAAACATTCCCTGTTCAAGGTGCTGTGGAGTTTCTTTCCCTGACTGATACATCTGCCTTTAGTCTAAATATTACTTTCTTCCCAATGCCTTCCTGGATAGCTCCTATTTGGAATTCATCACTCCCTCTGGATCCTTAGTGATGCTTCACATTATACATATTTGTATAAGATGCATGAAGAATTAATAACCCCTCAAAGTGACGGAACTGTGTCTTACTTATTTTCTCAGAAAAGAGGGGAAAGAGGCAGATATCAGAATCATCAGGGACTTTTTCCAGTGACACCTTCCTCTATGAGATAGAGCTGTGTATCCACCCAGGACGCACCCCTGAGGCTTGCCATCACTCCCAGTGCACCGTGTCCTTGTGAACCTCTGTCTGGGACCCTCTCCAACTGTGATGCAGACAGCCGATGAGAAATAATTTTCTGAACAAATCTCTATACAAACAGATTGTTACATAACAATTGCAGGATAAGTTTCCCAAAATGACAGAAACAAGTAGGGATGAAATATGCAAAACATTCCCAAAGAAAACATTTTCGTTTTCTAAAGACGTCTGAGACACTCACCACTCCCTTTACTGCAGCAGATGCTGACAAACCAAGGGACCTCCCTCCACAAGCCCAGCGCTCACAGTCATGGCTGCTCTGAACACAGGCTTGCTGGTGCCCCTTCTGCACGGTGGGAAGCCCTCCTGAGCTTCAGGGGTTTCAGGGGCTGGTCCATATGCGTGCCTTCAACAATGGCCAGAGGATTTGGGAGCTTCCTTTTTGGTTCCCTGTTTCTTTCCTTAAATTACTTCTGCATCTGTGCCTTAAATCTGTGCTTAAATCATCTGTGCCTTAAATCACTGAATTTGTGATCCTGTTCCAAGCAACCAGGTCATTTTCCAGCTCAGCCTATGTTCTCCTATGCTGGGAACTTCAGCGATGTGTTTTCTCTCCCTCTGGCCCTTCTTGATTGGCTTTTCCATGTCCTGGTTTTTTCTGCCTCAAGCAAAGTTAAAGAGTTCCCCTTAAGGGACTGTAAGCATATATCTGCCAAATGGCACCTGTGGTTTTCTTTAGGTGTTGGGTATATGATGAGCCAAGATCTTCCATCTGCCCCTCCAAGTCCACTGTCTGCCCTCCTCCACCTGCTCTCTGCCTGGAAGGCTCCTGGGGACTCTGGCCTCGGAGTGGGATTCACCCATGGGGGCCTCAGCGGGAGGAAGTGGAGAGAGATATCACCCGCTTTCCCAGCCTCCCCACAGGGTGCATTGCAAAGCAGGCAACTCGATCTCCTCCGCAAAGGTGGAGCCAGGTGTTGTAGGGCCAGAATGGACACAGTAAGGGTGGGCTTGTAAGGAAAGAAATATCACATGATAAACAAAATGCCAGTGGCACTCCAGCCACCAAGCATGGGCCAATGTGTAGAAGGAAATAAGAATGGGAAGACAGATGGTATAACTTGATCCTGGCTAAAATGTGTGACTTTGCAAATTTCTCAAACACTTTGCTAACATGAACACATCCTGAGGCCTCTCCTAGGGCCTGGGGAGAGGCCCATACTAGTGGCTAGTGTGACGTCTGCTTAACCTTCCTATGACCCTACTTCTTGACCCTTGGGGCCCCTCCCTTCCTGTGTCCCTCCCTCCCTTGTCCCGTCAGTGGCTACATGCTGTGTGTTATGACTCAGCTCCAAGTTTCTACATGCAGAGCAAGAGCATGTCTTTGTAAGTACTCCTTTGTAAGCAAATACTTCTGAAATCACCCTATTCCGATTGTGTCATCATAGTTCATCTATATTTTCTACCTTTTTAACAATAGCAAACATTTACCATTTTTTTCCAGATAAAATTCTCTCTCTCCCCTCTTCCCAAAAAGGGAAGTTGTTTTGAATCACTGCCATGATAATGATCACCACCACGTAAGAATAAAAAGGAGTGGGGAAATACTGGGAGGAGGGACACCAAAACCTTAGAAGTGACTTTCTTCAGGTGATGGGGACTGTTGACATCTTCCCTTAATTCTGATTTGACTAATTTCCTCAAATTTTCACCAAGTATAATAGAAAGTAACTGAATGAACTTCAGATGCATCATGAGCCCTTCTCTCCCCAACATCTGTCCCCTCCATGCCCTCACATCCACCCCAGGACACATGGAGACGTCCTGACCAGGGTGACTGAGCAGCAAGGTCTCCCTCCCTTTTCACTCCACTTCAAGGGCTCACAATGCACATTTCCATCTTAAAAGACCCGCACCATTTTGCTCTGGGAAATCCCCTGGGTCTTCCTTACAAAAATGTAAATACCCTGAGTCAGGGTATTGGATGGAAAACCCAGGCAGAAAGTTCCACAAGGGTAGAGACCGGGTTTCAGTTACCCAGATGAAAATTAAATAAGAGAAGAAGCCAGGCCAGAGTGCACAGGAGGGTCCCCAAGCCATGAGGCAGGGCAGGACCCACAGGCTGAGACCAGAGCTGAGCCTCCGAGCAGAGGTTGTGGCTACTCGATCTGCCGGGACCAGGGTAAGGCTGTTTCAGAGTCAGGTGGGCCCAGCCCCTGCCTGCCTTATGTGAGGGGTCCCAGACACAAGGGTCAGAGAACTAAGGACAAAGGGAACCAAGCCCGTCGAGGTCTTGCAGGTCTGGGCTGAAATATAAATCAATGCTGGTTAACACTGAAGAGGAGAAGTACGACCTTGTTTCCAAACAGTGCAAGGCACATTTTGTGTTTTGCACACACTGCACTCAGCCTTCTAGAATTCATTGTTCTACTAGATCAGTGTGGCAAGGGGGAAGCCGTCTGGACACCGTCCATTTTTACATTAGAGTCAGTCAGCGAATCCGCTGGTGCCTGGACCCAGTTTTCCCACACAGACAAGGCACACTTAGAGATTCAGGTGACCGGATGGCCCCTGAGGCTGACTCACCCACAGCACTGCTGGTACTGCTGTGCCCACCCAGCACCTCAGGGTTTCAAGGGGAAATGCTGTCTGAGCCCCTCCTGGGGAACAGGAGCATACTTTCCTTCCTGCAGCCACCAGGCCGACGTTGGGGGCAGCCACCTCCAGCTCAAAGCCACCAGTGGGGGCTCCTGAGGCTTCACAAGGGACTCAAATGGCCGGGTGGGAGGGGAAATGGGGCTTGGGGCATGAAGCCCGAGAACTCGGCTTCCTGGTTGGGCCCACGTGAGGAGCCTGAGCGCTGGGAGGCTGAGGGAGAAGGGGCCCCAAGCTTGTACTTGTCATGGTGCTTGCCAGGCTCCTCCCAGCCCTGCCCTCGGGAAGCAGGAGACGCAGAGGCCGGGGCTGCATGTAGTGGAAGAGGCCAGCAGGGCTGGTGTACCTACAGTGCTGAGGAAGGCAGGGAAACTGAGGCAGGAACTTCCACAGGGAAGAAGGCACTGTCCCCGTAACAAGGGCTTACAAACAAAGTGGAGGATTAGTCATATGAAACCGAAAGGAAGGGCCCGGGCTTTCCAGCTGGGGAAAGTAGAAAGATGAGAGTCATTCTTGCAGTCACTCAGCCAGGGCAGCCGTGCGAATGCACATGACATAGCAAGTCGCTTCATTAACAATAAACGCAGGGACAGCAATAAGAATATGTATTGAGTAGCCACTCTTTAATGGAGACCTTGACTTTGCATTGCTCTTTGAACCCTGGTGACAGCCCTGCCGAGAATTATGAAGACACACATTTTACCTGTGAGGAGCCTGAGGCTCGGAGAGGTTTGATGCCTTGTCCAAACCCTGCTCAGCTACAAGGTGTTAGGTCGGTCTCCAGCTGATGGAGGGAGACTGGATTCACTTGCTCTCTGAGAGCCTGCATTGCCTGGAGCTAAGTCTGAGGCTGCCTGATCAGCCCTACCCTCACCCTTGGTGCAGACCACCTGCCTGAAATCAAGCAGAGCAAACTCACAGCCTGGATTTCCTCAGACGGTGCTGCCATCATCAGCATGTATACTACTGCCCAATGACATGAAGAATGCTGACACACCAGCCCTAACTACACCAGTGGAGACTGAAAGGTTTTCTTTTGCCAAGGTGAGCAGTATGCTTACTAGCCCGGCAGATGTGTGTGCAGCCGGGTACCCTCCTACCCCTATCTCCCACTGGGACCTCGTCCTGCAAAGCAATACTGCCATCTCACATGCCCATCGGACCCCAGGTGCAGGCATGAAGAAGGATGTTGTTGAATTCTCCCCACACTCCCCCTTCACTGTGCAGAATGACCAGGAAGAGCCAGCCCCTTGCATGGCCATAGGGATGGAAACAAACTGTGTGCCAAGCAGGAATCCTCCTTGCTGCGGTTTGGCTGTGGCAATAGAACTGGAGCTGTCAAGGAAGCTGCATTCAAAAAGCCCTTGTCCAAAAGGCCCCGGGTACCTGGGCAGACAGTGCCTTGCCTGCAGCAGGCAACCTTAGCATAGGCCCTCACAGTGGGGGATGTCAGAAATACCAGAGAGCTAGAAACTCCCTCCATCATATTAGAGAAACTGACGATTTGCAGCCATTGTTTACCCAGCAGTCCTCCCAGAAATAAATGGATTGAGACATAGTTCACAGCCAGTTTTCTTTTGCCAAACCCAAGACAGATAATGTCTACATTCAAAATGCACTTCCCAGGATGTGCAGGGCTCTAGCATAGTGGCACCTGCCACAGCCACAGAGGGCACGTCTGTGGTGGCTCATTCCCTTTCAGCGTGGGTTGGGTGGACTGCGGACCACACGCAAGTCTTCCAGCACCAACTATGATCCTACTCCTGTTCTCACGCTGGAAGTGCAGCTAAGGGCGGAAGATGCTGCCCTAATAAACATCCTGACTCCACTATTATTTAGTTAAGAATTAAATTGCTTGAAAACCTACTGGCCACACACCTCCCAGGAGACCAGACCCACCACTTAGTCAAGACACCTCACAGAGACTAAACCTTCAGAGGGACAGACATGACACCTCACTGTGTGCTGAACCCAGAGGATGTGAGCCTTCAGGTCATTAAGGAGGAACGCAGAAAACCTAGGTTACTCTGCTGGCAGGGACAGGGAACCGATGGAGCCCTCAGCAGGGGTGACTATGCAGGGTTCCACGAAAGGATATGGGCAGGCTTACAGAGGCCAGGGAGGGACTGTGAGCAGGCTGGGACCAGCAAAGGTGGAAGCTGCCTCCTTTCTGCACACGCTGCCCTCAGGTTTGCAGGGTCAGAGCTAGGGCTGGAGGAGAAGGCTCAGGGAGAGGACAGGGGCAGAAAGACCTGGACCTAAAAAGTATCTCAGCTCAATTTTATTGGAAATGAGATGACCCTATCTCATATTGGATAAACAAAGTTTACTATGAGTTCTTAGTAACATACTAAAGCAGTCTCAGGTTCCTTACAAAGTGGATCTAAGGTCATTAAAGTTTTTCATTCAATTAAACTATGCTCATTCTTGACCAAAAGATGCTCAAGTTAAAGTTGTAGGAGTAGCTTTAAATATGTGTGCCCGTGTTGCTTGCCATCAGGAATGACACTTCAGAATGGTAACATGGCTTCTTTAGATGCCTGTGCATGAGCTTTTAATAAGCTAGTTGGCAAGAAACTCATCCAGTAAGTATAAATCACAATTAAATAAATACTGAACTGGGCTAATGTGAGTTTTTATTGGCTGTTATGTCAGAGAAGGTCAACATCTGCAACTCTCTTCAAACAATACTCCATAGTCTCTGCCATTAGTGAGTCACATGGACTTCTCCTCCCAAGTTGAACGATAACTCTTGCCCGTAGGGTTTACAGTGTTCCCCGCTCAGCTGTCCTCTTCCTGGATGGGTTTGCTCATGAAAGATGGGACAGGTGACAAGGCGGAGGAGTCAGATCAAAGACTTCCCTGCAAGATGCCACACTCTCCCTGGGAAGATTAACGAGGGAGATGGTGAA
Source organism: Cheracebus regulus (assembly GCA_963574635.1). Taxonomy (NCBI): domain Eukaryota; kingdom Metazoa; phylum Chordata; class Mammalia; order Primates; family Pitheciidae; genus Cheracebus; species Cheracebus regulus. The sequence continues at coordinate 18,514 of CAUYQU010032930.1, forward strand.
AATCTTACCATCTTAACCTAGATTCTGGTGGGAGGGAGACAAAATGTTCCCTGAGAATTCAAAATAACATACCAGACTTTATGTGGGTTTGGGGCCTGATTTCATAAACCTTTGTGGTCCAAAAATATCTTGGCTAAGAATTCAGTTTAAAGTAGACCTTCATGGAGCAGCCAGATTGAAGCAAACACATATGCTGTCTGGGAGAAGCATTCTCAACTCAGGCCTCAAACAGTTCCCTGAATACCACTGATCATGGGCTCATAATAAGAATAAATAAATCATAAAATATGCAAAGAAACAAGATACTGTGGGCACTGAGCAGGAACAACACACAGAAGAATCAAGCCTGCAAAACCACAGTTATTAGAATTATCAGATACAGACTGCAAAGTCAGAATGTAGAAAAAAACATAGACATGGGAAATGGGAAGAAGAAACGAAAAATGAGAAAAAGTCAGTGGGAATGTGGAATATGTGCCTAATTCAGTTCCAGAAGGAAAGACTTCAGAGAATGGGGTGACACAATAATCTGGGAAAGTGGCTCCTATGAGTTTTCCAGAAATGATGAAAGACACAAATCCTCAGATTCAGGAAGCACAACAAATCTCAGGCAGAAGGCATAGGAAGAGCTAGCATCCAAATACACTGTAAAAAAAAAAAAAATAGAGGAAAGATAACAGGGAAGGTCTTCAAAGCAGCCTAGAGAAAAAGCAGGCTGCACAAAGAATAGGCAATTCAATTGAAATCTGACTTTTCAGTTATGAAAATGGAAGCCAGAAGTCACTGGATTCATATCTCCAGCATGACGAAAGATAATGGCTATCAATCTAGAATTGTAAGACAGGATAATTACCAATTAAGAATGAGGGCAAAAATTTAAAAAACATTTCAACCATCGAAAATTTAGTTTTCTGCCAGCAACCTTTCCTTAAGGGAACTTCTCTAAAGGTTCCACTCCTTACGGAAATAAAATGGTCTCAGAAAAAAAAAAATGGTCTGATACTCAAGAAGGAAACATGAACAAAGAAAATAATTTGCTTGTGGGTAAATCCAAACCAACTTTATTCATGTATTTGTGGAGCCCATTCTTTGTGTATAAGGAATATACATTCCTTGGCAAATAAACCTAGAGATAAATTTGCTACTCTAAAGAGCATTTCTCATTTTAACCTGAACTTCCATAACTGTACTAACACTTTTATACTGTATGACTTGAAATATGTTAAAAAGCAAGAGGAAAAAACTAAGAACAATATTTGTAAACAGTCATTATCTCTCTGTGAAGAGGCTCTGGACAATTTTTAGTTCCTTCTTCATACTTAATATGTTTTCTGGAGTTTCTAGAATCATATCGTCTTCTGTAGTTTCTAGAATCATTGTTCTGCGGAATCTAGAATCATTTCTAGAATCATCTAAAAATCATTATTTCTACATTATATGATTATGATCTAGAATCATAGAATCTATGGACAGGGGTGATGGATACCATCCCAGGAAGGCAGAATAAGAAGCCTCCACCAACCTCCAGCTCTCTGACTCTGGAGCAGTGCTGCCGAAGGCCATCGAGAGAGGACACAGGTGAGAAGTCACAGGGCTGATGCTGCATCGATTTACAGTGGGAACGACCATCTTCAAGGCCAGCCCCTTTCTCTCCCTGGAGGCAGCTCTTAGAGAGAAGCCGAAACATAGTGAGAATGTGGTTTCATTGGGGTGGATTCAGAGCAAAGGAAGTAGGCAAAGTGAGCCTCCTGCATGACCATGACGGTTGCAGGAAACACAGCCTTCTTATCCTTCCTGCCGATGGGCTGGGTCGCCCAGACTCCCTGATGAGGCTCCACATCACCAGGCAGGCTCTGGATGGCACTGCCCGCACTCATTTGCCTCTGGAGCTCTGCGCCCTCTCGGCTGCCCAGGTTCTTCAACCCTCTCTTCCTGTAGTGGGTAAACCTTCAGGCAGGAGGGTGGTAAAGTCTAGCAGGCCTGAGTACTCTCTTTATGGTGACAGGATGTCTGCTCATCTTTGAATGTTATAATTTAAATCACAGAGAACACTCTCACACCTGTACATTTCATGTGTTACTATAACCACCAAAAACTGACAACACATTTTATTAAATTTGTAGTGGAAAAGTATCTATGTAGTAAAATAACGATGTGGACTAGCCTTGCCCTGGTACAGAGAGATGGACTGAGAGAGACAGAGGGGAACTTCATTGACCACTGAAGTCAAGAGGTGTCAGCGGGTCGGCCCTGAGAAGCAGTCCTTCCAGAAGGAGGCCTGAAAGAGGTCCTTTTCCCCCAGGGGCACACCTGTCATCAAAGTACCCATTTTGCCTACAACGAAGTAAAAAAATCATCTTCCTATCACAAATTCAACAAACTTAGCTAGTTGTCTAGCTTCTCCTGGGACCAAGAATAGTGAGAAGGAAAATTCTGGTACGGGAGCAAAACATTGCATTGTTGGTGCTTCACAACTCCAAAACTTGGTCCTGTATTTTCTCCAGGATTACATGCAATGAGCCTCTGAAAAGGAAGCAGAACTCACTGTGGTCAAAACATAGCCCCCTCCTTTGTAGTCATGCTGAAAACTACAGAACAGCTGTTCCACAACTTCATTTCCTTTCTCACATGCTTTAAACCTGGGACTTTTCGGTTCTCACTACCCTCTATGTTTTCGGCATGTGAAATTCAACAATGATACACTAAACCAGGCAAATAATTTAATAAATAAACATGACTTCTCTTTCTAGTAATATAAATGTATTTGGCTTGGAAAACACAGTGAGCTCTCCCCATAAGAACTATAAAATGTATTCCCAGGGGTTTTATTTTACATCCCCAGATAGAAGAGATTCCATGTCATATACCATGAAATCTTAGTGTTTCATAACCAAGTTGTAAAGTGCAGCATTGAAAGTTGATTTTGTCAGTCTGCCACAGTTTTATTGACGATTTGATATACTCATTCCTCCCTGGAGCCCTCGTATTTTGTGCACCCTCCTTGCCATACCTCGAACATCATCATCTAAACACTGATTATCAGCCTGTGGCACTCTGGCTCCCAGATCGTGGGATGTAGAATGTGTCCTTCCTACAGACCTCTGAAAAAATGTGGAAGAAATGTCAACTAGAAACCCTGAGTTGCTATGTGATGTGACCATGTGATGTGGCTTTGAGATGGTGAATCAAGCAGAAAGCCTGGGTGTTGCCTTCTTGGGCAGGGTGACAGGAGGAGGGCTGTGGATCCCAGAGGAGTGGGCATTTCAGAGCTGCGAGTGATCCCACCAGGTACAGACTCTCAAACTCACCTGGGCAACAGAGCCCCTGGAAGTCAGGTCGTTTGTCTCACATCCTTCAGTTGCTAGAAACAGAAGCCCTCCCAGCCACAGGGAAGCTTCTAAACATGAAGAAGTCACAGAAGGGTGACCCATGAACACAACAGCAGCGAAGGCGAACATGCTGAGTGACTACAGTGAACAAGGGCGCCCCACAGCCCCGAGATACCAGGCCCCTTGGGAGCCACGTGTCTTCCCCACCTCTGCTCTGCCCTGGTTGCCAGCCACCATCTGTGGACCAGAGTTCTTCTCTTTGGAGTAAAAACTAGTGACCCAAGTCTTGTACAAATACATCAAAGCTTCTCCAATTAAAAAGAAAAAAATAAACTCCATATTCTGTCTTGTATATTCTGTCATACTTCCTAAGATTCTTAAAACAATTGCCTACACTCCATGTCTCTACTTTCTCCCAAATCTTTCTCCCACATCTCTGTACCAAGCACAAAACCTGGTACCTCAAATTCCTGGTCAGAGCCAGTCATCATCCCCCTGACCCCTGCTTTTCCTCCTTTATTCTTCAGCCCAGTTACAAGACCACCATCCATCCAGGGACTCAGCCCAGTACCCCAGGAGCTGTCTTCATTCTGCCTTCATCTTCAACACCCCACTCAAGCCTAGTCCCCTCGACTCAGGCCTCCAGGCATCTCTCCAGCCCGCCCTCAGCTCGCCATCCCAAGCTACAAGCCCTCAGCTTTGCAGGGCCCGTGCTCCCACAGCAGCCTCCCAGCCTCTGCACTGGTCTTCCTGCCTCCAGACCTAGCAGTCATTTTCTCTGACCTGCTCCCACAGAAAACCACTGAACCCACAAAGCTGATCATATGATGGTGCCTGACACAACCTAATGCCTCCCCTCCCCATTTCACAGCAGTTGTGATAACCTCTCTGAATCCTGGACTGTTTTCATCTTTATAAAGGTAAAAGCCCTTCTCCCAGGGGAAAAAAAATGCACCTATCTGTAACCACTATGTCATTGAAGAAGCACAATTCAATTTGTGGATATAACAATACAGTAATTATATTTTGGATCTCATCAACCCTTCAAATTTACACTGAAGCCTGAAACTTCTCCTGCCCTTGAATGAAGTTTAGGTCACATTTCATCAGTAATCTGGTCATTTTCAGACAGTACAAGTGCCCATCCAATGTAGTAGCTAAAACATCCAGTGTAGTGACTCCATTAAAATGTGTGGTTTTACTAGCAGTTACCCCTCCCTTGCCAGCCCATGCCTTCTGTAGGCTGGGCACTCACTCAGGAGGGTGGGGGCTTCATCTCTTCACCCATAGTGTACATTTATCCGTCCACTCCCCTGGAGGTGGGATTGGGACTCACGACGTATCAGTAACTCTCTCCAAAATCTCCTTTCTATCTCCAAGCCCTTTTCTACACTCTCAGTGTAGGTAAAGAGTTAAGAGTAATGAAACTGCCTGTTTCTTCACCACCTCTTGCACAGTGACCTCAAACTTCGCTTTGGAACATAACAATCATTTTCTTGGGGATCCATGGAAACTCAGCAAAATGATTCCACTTTAATATCCTGTTCTATATCATTTCCAAGGGTCCACAAAATGTGAGCCCCATCCTCCCAAACAGGTACCTGCCACTGATACACATCCCCTGAGACCCAGAAAGATACCCAGAGGCAAGAGGGTCTCCTTCTGACCTTCACCTCTCTTTGCCCAAAGCAACCTCATTTTCCTTGTCTGCTAGAATAACTCTCACTCATTTGCTTTGAAAATATATATCCAAGTAGCACCGCACCTGGAAAGTGTAAGGTTTGTTTCTGAGGATAAAATGAAGAAACTGAGGCCAGCACCAAAATAATCCAATGCAAGGGAATTTATTCAGGCTCCCGGGTGAGGTTCTGTGGTCCAGACAGGAGGGGCCGGAGAAGTCACGGAGACTCCTCTCAGACAGGGGGTTTTATAGGGAGTGAGTCTATTTTTAGACAGGGAGTTTTTATAGTGAGTCTGTTTTTAGACAGTGAGTCTATTTTTAGACAGGGGGTTTTTATAGGGAGTGAAACAGCTGGATTGGTTGTGGGAGAGCAAGGCTGCTATTGGGTAAGTTATAAGCCTTGACCTAGGACTTGGCTTGTTGTTGGTTGGAATTACTTGCCTGCTGTTGGTTGTTAAAGCTCGACTGCTATTGGTTG
>CAUYQU010032933.1:0-41448 GCA_963574635.1 Cheracebus regulus
AGGCACTTATACATTCCTTGTAGCACTATTCACAATAGCAAAGGCATGGAATCAACCTAGGTGCCATCAGTGGTGGATTGGATAAAGAAAATGTGGTACACATACACTACAGAATACTATGCAACCACCAAAAAAAAAAAACATGTCCTTTGCAGTAACATGGATGAAGCTGGAGGTCATTAAGTGAATTAAAGCAGGAACACAAAACCAAATACCGCTTGTTCTCACTTTTAAGTGGGAGCTAAATGATGAATACTTATGGACATAAAGATGGCAACAATAGACATTGGGAACCATCAGAAGTGGGAGGGAGGGAGAGAGAAACATTGTAAAACTAACTATTGGGTACTATGCTAAGTACCTGGATAATGAGTTCAGTCATACCCTAAACCTCAGCATCATGCAAAATACCCAGGTAATGAACCTACACATATACCTCCTGAGTCTAAAATAAAAATTGAAATTATAAAACAAATTAAAATAATAAAAAATTATTTGAAAACAAAAGTAAAACTTAAAATAAAGAACCTGTATTGCTTTTACAAAAGGCTGGGTTAAGGCTAGGATGCCCCACCTGTCTGCCAGGTCCACCTACTAGGCATTGAGACCCTTGTAGTTTAAGTGTAGTCCTGGGTGTCATTTTAGGTTCATTAGAAATGCAGGATCTAAGACACCACTGAATGTAAATTCCCAACCTAATGGATCAGAATCTACATTTTGCATGATCCAAAAATTACTCCTAAAATTTGAGGAAGCACTAACTTGAAATACTATCAAAATCATAAAACACAAAATTAAAGAGGCTATTTTAACATAAGTGAAGTTTCTGTATCAAAGTAACATATTTGATCCAATCTATTTTTACCCATCAGATCACCCCAACTACTTCTTGTTTCTTCTCCATTTTCAAAATGTGCCTTGTTCTGTTAGGTAAATGAAACATAAATAGAGTGAAAAGGTCTATTGTTGGTCCCTTTTCGGACTTTCAGCAATGATATTTTCTGTCACAAAATTCGATAAGGGAGACTTCAGGTTATACAAAGCAGGAAAGGAAAGCAAATGCAGAGTTTGAGGGTCCCAGTTTCCCTTTGCTTCAGGTACTGTCTAGTTTTACTCTTCTTGATTTTAATTAATTGACTTACCCTCCTCCAGTGTGACATGCTAGTGTCATAAATGGAAATGAAATGCATTTAAACTCTTTTTGCTTCTATATTTTATTGTTCTCATGTCATTTTGCTATAAAAACGTCACTGAACTATTCCAAACATCAGGATCTAAGGGGAAGCTCTAAGTAAAGACTATCATTTTTTTCTGGATGTGAATGAATTCATAGAGACATTTCACAGAAGACTCCTATTGATATTGGAACATAGAGTTAATAACAAACTGAAAAGTTCCATTGGAGTAAGAGAGGTCCTCCATGGCATAATAAATCATCCATGCAGAATTTTGTCCAATATAACCTCAGTGGACAGAAAATAATTTTAAATGTTGACTTTTCTCATCAAAGGTCTTTTAGAAGACCATACTCTATTCTAGGGAATATTTAGTATTAAAAATCAACCTTTTGTAATATTTGGAATATGTCTCCAAGTTACATAGCTTATAGTTAATTTGCAAAAGGCCAATCAATACTATTGGCTCTATTCTTCTCATGGTGTCACAGATCACAAGCAGTCTTCAGGGTGGTAATTTTCAAAATTCCACGGTTCCTTCACTTCAGCATAAGAAACTTCAATACTATTTTTATAATTTTGTTCTAGTCATCTATTGTTATGTAACAACTCAAAAAGTAAATGGATTTTTTTTAAAGAATACACCCTTTTTATTATGCCCACAGCTTCTGGGAGACTCAGGAATTCAGATAGCACATATCAGGAATGGCTTTTTTCTGTGCTATGATGTGTAGGGCCTCAGATGAGAAGACTCATACACCTGGGGGTAACTCAGATGGATGTGGATGGAATCACTGAGTCTATTAGCTACAATCCCTATACACAGCCTCTTTATGCAGCTTGGACTCTTGTACAGTCTAGTGGTGTCAAGAGAGTCAGTCTTTTTACTCTAGTATGCTCAGCCTCAAGAACAAGTGTTCCAGAGAACAGGGAAGAAACTGCACGGCCTTTTATGGTCCAGCCTCAGTGATACTCTATTGGTTGACGTGGTCACAAACATTTCCAGACTCAAGGGAGAGGGACATATATGCTAACCTCAAACCTCAGTGAACATACGAAGCAATATTTTAAAGGTGCACATGTCCACCAGTTTTAAGGATAATAGTTTCATTCAAGAAATTATTTCAAAACTAAAAACCATTGATCAAATCAAATCCAAAAGGTCCTGATTGAAGGAAAATATTACACTATGTTTTCTACTTGTAATTTGAATCAGGTTGTATGCAATGATCTCAAATTGAATCCCAGTATTATTAGCACTATACTAAAGAGCCTTTCCTTGTTAATAAGAATAAACTCTAATGTCCCACCTGAAAGCTCTAAAAAATGTACAAAGACACACCATCTTTAAGAGAATATTTATCTACTAAAATCACTGTGGACACCCTGAAAGACAAATCTTGTGAATAAAATAATTGATTGATGAATATTTAAATTGTTCATTGCCAGACATAGTAAGATAAATTATCTCCATTCTCTGCATCATGTTAGTGCCCTCAATTACTCTTATAGAATGAAACAGAATTTTTAAATGCATTCAATCAGGCAAAAAAAGTATAACAACTATGAGTAAGCTCTCCTCAAACAGCAAAAACATATAGGTAGTCAGTAGCATTTCTCAAGGTGAAAATGAGAAGTAGAGAAATTTCTTCTATAAGGAGAGAGAGGAATTTTATTGCTGGAAAGAAACATAATGAAAATTACACGGAGAATTTACAAACCATTCAAAGATGGAAATATTGCAACATAAAGATCTAAATAAAAAGTTGAGATATTAATTGAAAAAACTCTGGGGGACAACTGAGGGGAGATAGCAACAATAGCTTGATGTTGATGCTTACTTCCCCAGTCCTAGCGCCGGCACTTCTAAAGCAGCTCAGTGGACCCATTGCTTGGGAGACATCAGAGAGAGGATCACTGAGGATAGTCTGAGGTGCTGCCTGCATCAGGGAAGGGAGCTTAGGAAACATAGAGTTATTTATGACAAACATAAAAGTTTGTAGTGCCCTTATTTGTGCATTTGAATTTCTAACAGTAGGAAGACAGGTTACCTTTAAATTTGGGGATTACAAGGAAAACAATACGGCATTAGAATTCCATATGATGATGAACTAAGAAATGATGTTTTTTAGATAAGGAAGACAAGAAAACCTACTTTGGAGTAGCAGGAGATGGTTCGTGTAATTCTAAGCTTGGGAACTAAGTGTACACATACACGTTTAATGTATGTACACATCCAAATCTCCATTTTTAGTACAGTGTTGAAAGCATATGCTTTATTCCAAAGTAAAAAGGAGTTTAAATTATTCTTTTTAAAAAGCCTATGATTTATCTTGGTGTGTGCCTGTGTATATATGTATGCATATGTATGTTACAATGGTAAGTCAATTATTTTTAAATGCATATTTTAGAAAATGTACTTTTTAAATTAAACTACTCTGTCCATTGTTGTTTTCTTTAAAAAAAAAAAAAAAAAAGACTAGCCCTATATGATCAGTTATTTCTGATTAGGTGTCAGCCCACACCATCGGGTGCCATGATGGACAGAGGGGACAGAGGAAGTCTTTTTCAAGAAGCATTTATTCCTCTAGAAATTTCTCCAGCAAAACAATAAAGAAACTTTGGGGAAACTAAAATTGAAGTGAGGTGGTTAATGATTCATTATTAAGTTAGTTTCTATAGAAATTAATCCAACAAAACATATTTTTTAATTTTCTTTTTAATTTTAATTTTTTACATATATATGTAACAAACCTATACACATATCCCTTGAATCTAAAATAAAACATTTATATATATATGTTATATAACATATAACATGTTATATATTACATGTTATATATATGCTATGTTATATAACATACATGATATATATCTTATGTTATATAACATATATGATATATATCTTATGTTATATGACATATATATGTCTTATGTTATAGGGCATATATGATATATATGTTATATGACGTATATGATATATGTTATATGACATATATGATATATATGTTATATGACATATATGATATATATTTTATATGTTATATAACATATATATATAAATATTTTATAATGGTGAGGTTTGAGCTTCTAATATACCTACTATCTAAATAATGACCATTATATCCAAGAGGTAATTTTTTAACCCTTACCTAGCATGTATAATTTTCATCATTATAAATTTCATCATTGTATTTTCATCGTCGTCTATAAATTTCATGTATAATTTCATTTTCATAATTTTCATAGTTCCCACTTATAAGTGAGAATGTGTAGTATTTGATTTTTGTAAATTTAAGCTTAAACAAGGAATCATAGCCCATAAAACCTGAATACATTATAGTGTCATTAATTAAGTTCATTCATGACAAAGCAAGTATTTTTTTGCAGAGGAAAAAAAATCACATATTAGTTCTCAACTTTGCTTCACATGTATTCTTGGAAAGACCCTTAACTAAAAATATCAGCAATAAAAAAGGACATAAATTAAGCACCAAGGATATGTTGTTACAGAAGACCTATTAGTTCTACAGGTATACCTGTTCATGCCACAGCAGCTTGTTAAACGGTAAAAACAAGAGTAAGGGAAAATAGATTGATGATAAACAATTGGATCTGATGCACTATATGAACTTCTGATTTGGATGCCAAGTGAACCAGCTTAAAAATACTTTTGAGGATCAAAATGCTCCCCTTCAAGTTATGCTTTTGAAGCCACTGTATATGTATACATATATATATAATATATAATATCTACAACACACACAAATATATATCTATATATATTTTTTCACACACACAAATATATGTATATGACTATATATATATATATATATATATATATATATACATATATATATATATATATATATATACATATATATATATATATTCCCACACACAAATATACGTATATAAATGACTACCTGGTCAAAATTGCTAACAAGATTAATCATTTCAACATTATCCAAATCTTACTCTCATGGTTTATCATAAAAAGGTGCTTATTGCAATAAGAGCCACTGGGATCAAGGATATGAATTAGATGCCAAGGAGAGGACTAGGCCATACTAGCCTGCCTGATATTCAAAGAGGAAGACTAAACTGTTAACTCCATGAGGATTGAGAGTAAACTTTTGGTTTGCTTCTTTTTGATTGTACCAATTTGTGAGGGGAAAACTGGAAATAGAGCCCAGCTAATTAAATACTGGTATTTGACTCCATTCTCTGTTTATTATTCTTTTCCAATCACATAGATATTTGACTGACAACTTCCCTCCAGTCCATGAAGCTAGGTGCTCCTCATTATCCCACATATGAAGGTTCTAGAAGGAGAGGTTAGTAGCAAATAACTAGGTCTTCTACTGCTTCTGGTCTACAGCTACTCCAACTCAACATCTGACCACAAATTCCTAAAAAGTTCCTACTCACTCATAACTCCAACTAAAGTATCTTTTTTTCCTTAAACTTATCAATACTTCCAGTCCTTTGACTTCTTCATGTTCCTCTAGGCTATCAGTTCTGTCATAGCTTCTTTTCCTTTCATTGTAAGCCTTGTTCCCTTGGCTAATTACCTGAACTAGGCTCTCACCAGCACTGTTAGTTTTTTCCTACCCCAACACCTTCTGAGAAATTGTCCAGATGAAGATCAACTTTAGCACAATGTAAAATTCGAGCGTTGGACATCAACTTTGGTCTAGATAATGGTGTACCAAATAATCTCAATACTGTGACAAATGGCACCTTGATAAATTCCTGTTCTCTAATGTCAGATGGAACATAAGTAGCATCAACCAGTTCTTTTACATATGCTTGGTCAGCTTTTTTTTCCATTCCGCTCAATCACCATTACAGACTCACTCAGCCTCTCAAGTTCCCTACACAATCTGGGCAAAGACTATGCTTTAGGGAAATTGAAAGAATAATGCACAATCTGCTAGGAAATTGGAATGATGGAATGAGGAGCTCAACAAATCCTCTGCCCAAAAACCAATGATAAAACTAGATGAATTTGTCATATACTAAGATTTCAGGACACTAGAAATGGAACAAAGGCATAAAATAAATTCAGTTGTATCTACACAAGAAAAACTACTGAACCACAGATAAAAGCTTCTTGTGACATTTTAGCCTGGGGTTCTACTATTCCTGTCCTCCATCCCACTTCCCCACCTCTCCATTTTTACTCAGTTATGTACTAGAAAGAGGCAAGCCACGGAAACAAGCAGCTTCTTAGATAGGAAGGGTAAGTGCTGACTTGGTATTTTGCGGGGCACAGAAAAATCCCCACAGTCAGGGGCATGGTCAAAAATAGCAGCAATTTAGGTGACAATAAGGGCCAATGTTAGTTAGCCTGAGGCATGATTTTAGTTGGGGCAAGCAACAGTCAGGCTAGGCATAAATGTAACAGGAAGGTCCATGAAATGAGATAGCTAGAGCAGGCCCTGATAGGCTTCCACATATCTCTGATTGTCTGGAAGGCAGTAGACATGTGCAAAGCTACACACACTCTCAGGAGAGAAGAGAAGACAACAATCTGCTTGTCCCTGGATGAAGGTGAGCCCTTTGCAAGCAGAAAGGAAAAACCAGGAACACTTATTAAACTATGAAATGTAAAAGTGCTCCCCAGCTCACACACAGATTCATGAATAAGCGCAGAAACCTTAATTGTTCAAGATGGGTGAGCACAGCCTCTGATTGATTATTGAAAGACTAAGAAATTTTGACATAATGTGCAATCCTTATGAAGTCAGGCTTAATAAGAAAAGTAATAATAAAAAAGAAAACACCTGAGAAGAGACATCAGAGGTCACACACTGTGAAGGAAGAGAGACTCCACAGAATTAATCTAAACAAGGCATTAACCAATAAAAATACAAACACAAACAACACTTGGGAAAAATTAAATTGAGGTTTTCTCTCTTATATTATCTAAAATGCCCAGTTTTCAACAAAAACTTATGAGACTTCAAAGAAACACGAAAGTACAATCTACACACAAGAAAAAAGCAGTCAAAAGAAACTGTCTACTAGAGGACCTAGATGTTGGATTTAGCAGACAAAGACGTCAAATAGCTATTATAAATCAGTTCAAATAACTAAAGAAAATTGTATTTATAAGTTAATGGAAAGTATGACAACAGTAACTCATTGAGTAGAGAATATCAATAAAGAAATAAAGATTGTGGAAAAAAAAGAAAATTCAGGAGTTAAAAAGTATAAAAACTGGCATCTTTAATTTCTACCCTGTGTGAAGAGCTTAGAAATCATCACTTCTATCCTCATAACAAGAAGACAGCTGAAAAACTAAACAACTAGTCTTAGATTTATCAGAAACTAAAGCCGCAGGACAGACTGCTGCCCCAAAACCTAGGGAAATAGGTGGTCACCAAGAATCACAGCTTACCACCAGCAGAAGCCAGAGGAGCCAGAAACTTGAAGGAACACTAAAAACTGTAATTGACAAATTGCTGCATTCTGAGTGTTGACTAGCATGAGAGTTAAAATTCCTAGGGGAAGCCCACCAGGTTCTCACTGGGAAGATTAGAGATAAATATCCAAGTAATATGGAAGGGGGAGAAAGGTACCCATCTTAAAATATACCCAGAGTGTTCTGTCTTCTGAAACAAAGGCTTTCCCTGAAGTAAAAACTACAGATATTCCTGAAGTTATAATAAGGTTATATCCCAGTAGACCTATCATAAATTGAAAATATCATAATGTGCCTAACCTAAAAAACCTGACAGTTTAGCCTAGCTTACCTTAAACATTCTCAGAACACTCACTTTAGCCTACAGTTGGGCTAAATTATCTAAGACAAAGCCTATTTTATAATAAAGTGTTTAACATCTCATGCAACTTATTGAATACTGTACCGAAAGTGAGAAATAGAATGGTTGTATGGGTACTCAATGTACAGTTTCTACTGAATGAGTATTTATTTCTCACCATCATAAAGTAAAAAAAAAAAAAGTATAAGTCAAACCATCATAAGTGATCAACACACATCTTACATGGATAACAGCAGGCAAAGAGAGATTATACAGGGAACTCCCCTTTTGAAAACCATCAGATCTTGTGGGACTCATTCACTATCAAAAGAACAGGAAGGGAAATATCCACCCCCATGATTCCGTCACCTGCTATCAGGTCCCTCCTACAACATGTGGAAAGTCAAGATGAGATTTGGATGGGGACACAGCCAAACCATATCATTCAGCCCTGGCCCCTGCCAAATCTCATGTCCTCACATTTCAAAACCAATCATACCTTCCCAACCAACCCTCAATGTCTTAACTCATTTCAGTCAACTCAAAAGTCTACAACCCAAAGTCTCATCCAAGACAAGGCAAGTCCCTTTCACTTATGAGCCCATAAAATCAAAAGCAAGTTAGTTACTTCCTAGATACAGAGGAGGTACAGGCATTGAGTAAATACAGTCATTCCAAATGGGAGAAAACTGGCCAAAACAAAGGGTCTACAGGCCCCATGCAAGTTCAAAATCCAGCAAGCAGTCAAATCTTCTTAATGCTTCAAATGGTCTCCTTTGACTCTGTGTCTCACATCCAGGTCACACTGATGCAAGCGGTGGGTTCCCATGGTCTTGGACAACTCCACCCCTGTGGCTTTGCAGAGTACAACATATACCCTGCTGGCTGCTTTCACAGGCTGGTATTGAGTGTCTGTGGCTTTTCCAGAAGCCCAGTGCAAGCTGTTGGTGGATCTACCATTCTGGGGTCCAAAGAACAGTGACTCTCTTCTCACAGCTCTACCAGGTAGTGCTCCAGGAGGCACTCTGTGTAGGGGCTCCAACCTCACATTCCCATCTGCACTGCTCTGGCAGAAGTTCTCCATGAGGGCCCCACCAATGCAGCAAACTTTTGCCTGGACATCCAGGTGTTTCCATGCATCCTCTGAAATCTAGGCAGAGGTTCCCAAACCCCAATTCTTGACTTCTGTGCACCTGCAAGTTCAACACCACATGAAAGCTGCCAAGGCTTGGGGCTTGCACCCTCTGAAGCCATGGCCCAAGCTATACCTTGGCCCCTTATAGTCACAGCTGGAGCAGCTGAGATGTAGGACACCAAGTCCCTAGACTGCACACAGCAAGGTTATCCTGGGCCTGGCCCATGAAACCATGTTTTCCTCCTAGATCTCCAGGTTTGTGATGGGAGGGGCTGCCATGAAGACTTCTGAAAAGCTCTGGAGACATTTTCCCCATTCTCTTGGGGATTAACATTTGGCTTCTCATTACTTACACAAATTTCTGCCGCTGGCTTGAATTTATCCTCAGAAAATGGGTTTTTCTTTTCTGTCACATTGTCAGGCTGCACATTTTCCAAATGTTTATGCTCTGCTTCCCTTATAAAGTCAAATGTCTTTAACAGCACCCAGGTCACCTCTTGAATGCTTTGCTGCTTAGAAATTTATTTCACCAGATACCCTAAATCATCTCTCTCAAGTACAAGGTTCCACAAATCTCTAGGGCAGGGGCAAAATGCACCAGTCTATTTGCTAAAATATAACAAGAGTCATCTTTGTTCCTGTTCCCAGTAAGTTTATTTCCATCTGAGACCACCTTACCCTGGATTTCATCATCTATTTTGATCAAAGTCATTCAACAAGTCTATAGGGAGTTCCAGACTTTGCCACATTTTCCTGTCTTCTTCGAGTCCTCCAAACTGTTACAACCTATGCCTGTTACCCAGTTCCAAAGTTGCTTCCACATTTTTGAGTACCTTTTCAGGAGCACCCCACTCTACTGGTATCAATTTACTGTATTAGTCCATTTTCACACTTGTGATAAAGACATACCTGGGACTGGGGAATTTACAAAAGAAAGAAGTTTAATTGGACTTACAGTTCCATGTGGCTAGGAAAGCTTCACAATCTTGTTGGAAGGCAAGGAGGAGCAATTCATGTCTTACATGGATGGCAGCAAAGACAGAGAACTTGTCCAGGGGAACTCCTCTTTTAAAACCATCAGATCTTCTGAGACTCATTATCACGAGAACAAGACAGGAAAAACCCGCCCCCATTATTTGTTTATTTCTTCTCTAACGCCCTTCTTTATGCATAGCTGAGTTTCTGATTTACGTAATTTTTCTTCTTTCTGAAAAATTTAGTTTTCCCACATCTTGTAACGCAGATATGTGGAGACAAATTCTGTTTTTGTTTCTCTGAAAAAGCTTTTATTTCTCCTTCACTGAGAAGGAGAATGGCTGAGTTTGCCCAGTTTGCTCTGTGACCTTTCACCACTTTAAATATTTTATTCCACTCTCTCTTTGCTGGCGTGATTTCAGAAGAGATAACCATTGTAATTCTTATTTCTTTTTCTCTATTAATAAGGTATTGTTTTCCTTTGCCTTCTTTCAAGATTTTCTCATTGTCTTTTGTTCTCTGTAGTTTGAATATGATATACCTAAGTATATATATTTTTTTCTGTTTATCTTTCTGAGTGTTCTCTGAACTCCCTGAATCTGTTTTGGTGTCTGACTTTATATTGGAAAATTCTCAGCCATTATTACTTCAAACACTCTTCTCCTTTCTTTCTTCTTCTGTTACTTCTATTACATGGTTAGGTCCACCTTTTCTAATTTTTTCCACAGCTCTTGGCTATTGTTTCCTTTTTTTCCATTTTATGTTAGCATTTCACTTTAGGAAGTTTCTAGTGACATATCGTTAACCTCACTAATTCTTTTATCAATCATATTCAATCTACTGATAAGCCTATCAAAGACATTCTTCATTTTTCTTGTTCTGTTTTTGTTTCTAGTATTTACTTTTGAGTCTTCGTAGAGTTTTCATGTCTCTGCTTACATTACTGATGTGTTCTTGCATTTTCGTCCACTTTTTCCATTAGAGCCTTTCACGTATTATAGTTATATTAAATTCTTGGCCTGATAATTTTAAAATCCTTGCCATATCTGAGTTATTTTCTGATGCTTCTTTAAGTATCCAGAGTGCTTTCTTCTTGCCTTTTATTATGCTTTATAATTCTTTTGTTTAAAATCAGATGTGATGTATCATACATTGGGCATTGAAAACATAGACCTTTCATGTAAAGTTTTATGTTTATATGGCTGGAAGTTAGTCTGTGTTTATTGTTTGCTATTGCTATTTGAAAGGAATAAGAGGGAGGAATTAGGCATACTTTGTTATAACATACCAACACTGCCTATGAAGTGGTACTGAGTTATTTGAAAGTTGACTTGGTTTAGTTGTAAATATGTATGTTAAACTCTAGGGAAACTATCAAAAAATGTATAAAGAGAATTATAATTGGTATGCTAAGAGAGGAGAGAAGATGAAATTATAAGAAATGCTCAATTGAAACCAGAGAAGACGCAGAAAGAAGGAAAGATAAAGAAAAAGAACAAATGCAACAAACAGAAAATTTACAAATGTGGTAGATAATAAGCCAACTATATCAATAATCACTTCAGATGTGAATGACCTAAATACACAAATTAAAAGACAGAGACTGACAGAATGGACTTCTCTGAAGATACAATTTTATCTGGTCTCTAAGAAACACTTCAAATATAAAGACATATAGATTAAACATAAAGAGATAAAGAAAAATAAACTTTAGTAACACTGATCAAAGAAAACTTTTTATTGCTTCATGAAAAGCAGATTTCGAAACAAAGAAAATTGTCAGTGATAAATATGAGAGTTACATGACAATCTTTAATGTGTATATGCCTAAGAATAGACCATCAAAATACATGAGGCAAAATTAGATAGAAATCAGAAGGAAAAAGAGATCAGTGAGTCATTATAATTCAGACTTCAACACATCTCAATCAGTAATTGACAAAACCACTAGGCAGAAAATCAGTAAAAATGTAGTGGAACCAAACAGCACCATCAATCAACTTGATTTAATTGACATTTATAGAATGCTTCATGCAGTAACAGAAAAATACACATTTCTTTCAAATTCACATAAAACATTCATTGAGATAAGCCACATTACAGGTCATAAAACACACCTTAAATTTTTTTAAAAAAGGAAAATCATTCAAAATATGCTCTCAAACTAAATGGGGTTAAACTAGAAATCAATATAAATATAGTTGGAAAATGCCAAAATATTTAGAGACTAAACAATCACTTTTAAATACATGGATCAAGTAAAAACTCTCAAGAAAAATTTAAAAATAGTTGAACTACATGAAAATGAAAATACAACTTATCAAAATTTGTGAGTACAGCAAAGCAGTGCTTAGAGGGAAATTATAGAATTGAATGAATATATTAGAAAAGAACAAAGATATAAAAATCAATAGTCCAAGCTGCCACCTTAGGGAACTAAGGAAAAGAAGCAATGTAAACCTAGAGTAAACAGAAGAAATAATTTAAAATGTAGCACAGAATAAATAAAATAAAAAATGGGAAGACAAATGCAGTCTTACAAAAATAATTCACTCACATTCTTTACAGCAACGTCAATGGAGCTGGAAGCCATTATCCTAACTGAACTAACTCAGAAGCAGGAAATAAAATACTGCATGTTCTCACTTACAAATGGGAGCTAAACAATGAGTACCAATGGACTGGACATAAAGATGGAAACACACCTGGAGACTTCAAAAGCAGGGAGGCTTAGAGGAGAATAAGAGTTTAAAAATTACTCATTAAGTACAGTGTTTACTATTTGGGTACTGAGTACACTAAAAGCCCGGTGCTCACAAGTATGCAATATCCCCTGTAACAAATAATGCACATGTACTCTCTGAATCTTAAATACATTTATTTAAATAATTAATAATACACTAAGAAAACATGGCATTTTAGTATGCCTAATCTGAATTTAGTGATGAGGAAACATCAGACAATTCCAAAATAAAGAGCATTTTACAACTTAACAGTCCTGTACTCTTCAAAAATGTAAATCCATGAAAGATAAGACAGAAGCACTTTCAGATCAAAGGAAACAAAAAAAAAAGAAAGAAAAACAAAACCTAAGAACTAATGCAACATACACTCCTAGGTTGGTTCCTTTGCCAATAAAAGACACTATTGGAATAATCAGCAAAACAAATGAGGGAGTCTATTAATTCATTGGTAATGCATCAGTGTTAATTTCCTGACACAAACAGAGTATGTCTATAATTCTCAAATAGCTTAGGGGGAAATATATGTAATGTACATATAACAGATATATAACTTTTAGATGTATGTGTATACTTGTATAGAGAGCCAATAATGAGGCAAACGTAGTAAAAAGGTAAAACTAGTAAATCAGTACAAATAATATATGGGAATTTGTTGTGTTATTCCTGTAATTTTTCTATGAACTGGAAGTTATTTCAAAATAATAAGGTTTTCAGAAACCAAAAATAAATAAATTTAAATTTAAATTTAAAATTGTACCTATGCAACAATATTGTATGTTCTTCACATGTACCCCAAAACCTAAAATGCAATAAAAAATAAAATTAAAAAAATATATATGGGAAGACAATAGGGAAAATCATTGAAACTAAGTCATTCTTTAAAAAGATCAATAAAATTGATAGCTTACATCAAGAGAACCAGGAAACAAAGAGAAAATACACAAATTACTAATATCAAAAATGAAAGACCATCAACACTGATACCAGGGATATTTAAAGGATAATAAAAGAATACTATAAACTAGCTTCCCATAAAATTGATAACTTAGACCAATTCTCTGAAAGACATCATCTACTGAAAATCATGCAAATAAAAATAGGTAATTTGAAGAGGTCTATATTTATTAAGAAATTGAATCAACAGTAATCTTCCAAAAAATATAGCATCAGGCCCAAATGGTTTTATTGTGAATTCTACCACACATTTAATAAAGAAATGATACCAACTCTCTATGATCTCTTCCAAAACAGAGAAGCAGAATGAATACTTCCTAACTCATATTATGAGGCCAGCATTACCCTAACACCAAAACCAGATAAAGACATTATAAGAAAGAAAAACCACAGAACAATATGTCTCATAAACAGAAATGTAAAAATTCTCAACAAAATATTAGTAAATTGAATTCAGCAATGTATAAAAGAACTATACACCATAACCAAGTGGGATTTATTCCAGATACAAAAAGCTGGTTCATCATTTGAAAATTCACTAATATATTCTACCATATAAACTGGCTAGATTTAAAAAATTATATTTTATCAATAGATGCAGAAAAAGCATTTGATAAAATCTAACACCCATTTTATGATTTTTTAAAATTCTCAGTAAATTGGGAATGGGGAAATTTCCTCAATTTGATCAAGAATATCTACAAAAAACCTGCAGCTAACATCCTATTTAATGGTAAGAAACTTACATGCTCTCCTCCTAAGATGAGGAGTAAGGCATGGGTGCCCCTTCTCACCACTGCTTTTCAAGATTGTACTGGAAGTCCTAGATGATGCAATAAGATAAGAAATAGAATAAAACGTATGCAGAAAGGGAAGAAATAAAATTGTCTCTTCACAGATGACATGACCGTCTATGTGCAAATTCTGAAAAAAAATAATTAACAAACTACTGCTGGAACTAATACATGATTATAGCATGGAGGCAGGTTATAAGTTTAATATATAAAAGTCAATTATTTCCATATACATACCAGCAATTAACAATTGAATTTAAAATTAAAGACAAAGAATCATTTACATTAGCACCAAAACCAAAATATTTAAATATAAATTTAACAAAATATCTGCACAATCTATGTGAGGAAAATAACAAAACTCTGATGAAACAGGTCAAAGAAGACTGATATGGTTTGGCTCTGTGTCCCTACCCAAATCTCACCTTAAATTGTAATAATATCCATGTGTCAAGGGAGGAACCAGGTGGTGATAATTGAATCATGGGGGTTTCTCCAAGCTGTTCTCATGATAGTGAGTTCTCACGAGATCTGATGGTTTTATGAGAGGCTTCCCTTTTGGTCAGTAATTCTCCTTCCTAACACCATGTGAAAAAAAGACATGTTTGCTTCATCTTCCACCATGATTGTAAGTTTCTTGAGGCCTCCCTAAACATGCTGAACTGTGAGTCAATTAAAACTCTTTTCTTTATTAATTACCCAGTCTCAGGTATGTCTTTATTAGCAGAATGAGAACAGACTAATACAAAGACCTACATAACTAGATAGATAACTTCATTTCACTAATAGGAAAATTCAGTATTGTTTAAAATGTCAGTTCTTCCCAATTTAATCTATAAATTGAATGCAATTTCAGTAAAAATCACAGAAAGTTATTTTGTGGATATCAAACAGATTCTAATTTTTTTATGGAAATGCAAAGAACAAAGAATAAACAATATGATACTAAAGAAAAGAAATAAAGTCAGGGGATGGAAAAAATGCAACTTTAAGACCTACTATGAAGCTACAGAAACCAAGTCTGTGTGATATTGGCAGAAAGATAGATAGACAAATACATCAGTGAAACAGAATAGAGAACACAGAAAAACACCTACATAAATATAATCAGCAAGTGATCTTTGAGAAAAGAGCAAAGGTAATATAATGGAGAAAAGAGAACCTTTCAATAAATGGTGATAGAACTGGATATTCATATGCAAGATTCAATAAGTGTTGCTAGATTAACTGAATATTCACATGCAAGATAAATGAATCTAGACCCAAGGTCTTATATCCTTTGCAAAAAATAACTCAAAATAGATCACAGACCTAAATGTAAAACACAAAACTGTAAAACTCCTAGAGGATAACATAGGAGAAAATCTAGATGACCTTGTGTTTTATAATAACTTTTTAGATACAACACCAATAGTATTATTCATGAAAAAAAAAGAATTGATGAACTAGATTTCATTACAATTAAAACTTTCTGCTCTGTAAAACACATTGTCAAAAAACAAAAACACAAGAAACAGACTGGGAGAACATATGTGCAAAAGACATATCTGATAAAGGACTGTTATCCAACTATACATGTTACTCTTAAAACACAACAATTGGGAAACAAAGGGCTGTTGCCCTCTATTTTGTTAATATGGTATATTTTATATGAATATGCATTTCTCCAAAATGATATATTAATGTCTCACAAACACATAAAATATGTTAAATATTATTAGTCACTAGGGAAATGTAAATTAAAATCATAATAAACTATCACTTTATACCCACAAGAAGGGCTATAACTAAAAGACAATAATAGTCTTAGCAAGGCTGTAAATAAACTGAACTGTAAGCCTCAAAAATTTATAATGGGAATAAAAAATTGTTCAGTCCCTTTGGAATGTAGTTTGGAAGTCTCACAGAAAGTTAAACCTTAGCATAATGTTATTCAGTTCCACCCATCTTACTAAAAATGACAAGATTTCATTTATTTTATGGCTGAATAATATTCCACTGTGTATATGTACCAAATTTACTTTATCCATTCATTTGTTGATGGACACTTAGGTTGATTTCGTATCTTGGCTATTGTGGATAATACCTACAATAAACATGGGAGTGCACATATCTCTTCAATATATGGACTTCCTTTCTTTTGGCTGTATACCCAGCACTGTGTTAAGTGAAATAAGCAAGACACAGAAAGACAAATATCATATATTCTCACTCATACATGAGAGCTAAAAAAATTTATTTCATGGAGGTAGAGAATAGAATGATGGTTACCAGGAAGGGTATTGGGAAGGACAAATAAAGAGGATTTGGCTAATGGGGACAAAAATGCAGATAGTAGGAATAAGATCTAGTGTTCAGTAGCAAAATAGGGCAACTATCATTTACAATAATTTGTGACATAATTCAAAATAGAGGAGTGGATTTAGAGTATTCCCACACAAAGAAATGATCTATGTTTGAGGTAATGGACATCCCAATTATCCTTATGTGATCATTATGCATTATATGCTTATGTCAAAGTATTAGATATATCCTATAGATATGTACAAAAATTACATATTCATAAAAATTAAAAATAAAAAAAAACAAGTTAAACTTAAATGTACCAATTTATCCTGCATTCTGCCATGGTATCAACCCATGAAATGTGGTAATATATGTCCACATAAAGGTTTGTATTGAGATGTTTATAGAGACATTATTCAGAACAGCCTGAAATTGAAAATTTGCCAAATATCCCATGAACTGGAAAATGTCTACAGAAAGTGTTATACATCCATACAATGGAATATTATTCAGCAATAAAACTGAACAAAGTACTGCTATATCCTATAACACAAATAACTTTGAAAATGTTATGCATAGTGAAAGAAGTCAGTCACAAAAGACTACATGCATTGTATACATCCAGAGAAAGCTAAATCTAAAGCAAATTATTGGGCACTTGAGGTCAGGGGTAGGAATAAGAATTGACTGTAGACGGACATAAAAGACATTGTTGGGGTGATGAAAATATTTTAAAATTGTATTCTGGTGCTTGCTTTGGCAGCACATATACTAAAATTGGAATGATACAGAGAAGATTACCATGGCCCCTGTGCAAGGATAACATGCAAATTCGTTTATGAAAACATCAAAAACCAGAATGCCTCCCCTACTCGAAGGGATCACAACTCTTCACCAGGAAGGGAACAAAGCTGGATGTGGAATGAATCTGATGAACTGACAGAAGGAGACTTCAGAAGGTGGGTAATAACAAACTTCTCTGAGGTAAAAGAACATATTCTAATCCAATGCAAAGAAACTAAGAACCTTGAAAAAAGGTTAGACAAAATGCTAACTAGAATAACCAATTTAGATAAAAACACAAATGACTTAATAGAACTGAAAAACACAGCACAAGAATTTCACAACGCATACGCAAGTTTCAATAGCCAAATCAACCAAGCAGAAGAAACGATATCAGAGATTGAAGACCAACTCAGTGAAATAAAATGAGAAGGGAATATTAGAGAAAAAAGTAAAAAGAAATTAACAAAGCCTCCAAGAAATATGTGATTATGTGAAAAGACCTAATCTACATTTGATAGGTGTACATGAATGTTATGGGGAGAATGAATGAAAGCTGGAAAACACTCTTTAGGATATTATCCAGGAGAACTTCCCCAACCTAGTAAGACAGGCCAACATTCAAGTCCAGGAAATACAGAGAACATCACAAAGATATTCCTCAAGAAGAGCAACCCCAAGACACATAATCATCAGATTTACCAGGGTTGAAATGAAGGAAAAAATGCTAAGGGCAGCCAGAGAGAAAGGTCAGGTTACCCACAAAGGGAAGTCCATCAGACTCTCAGCAGATCTCTTGGCAGAAACCCTACAAGCCAGAAGAGAGTGGGGGCCAATATTCAACATCCTTAAAGAAAAGAACTTTCAACCTAAAATTTCATATCCAATGAAACTAAGCTTCATAAGCAAAGGAGAAATCAAATCCTTTACAAACAAGAAATTGCTGAGAGATTTCATCACCACCAGGCCTGCCTTACAAGAGCTCCTGAAAGAAGCACTAAACATTGAAAGGAACAACCAGTACCAGCTACTTCAAAAACGTACCAAATAGTAAAGACCACCAGCACAATGAAGAAACTGCATCAACTAACAGGCAAAACATCCAGCTAGTATCAAAATGGCAGGATCAAATTCACACATAACAATATTAACCTTAAATGTAAATGGGCTAAATGCCCCAATCAAAAGAGACAGACTGGCAAATTGAATAAAAAAATCAAGACTCATTGGTGTGCTGTATTCAGGAAACCCATCTCACATGCAAGGACACATGTAGGCTCAAAATAAACGGATGGAGGAAGACTTATCAAGCAAATGGAGAGCAAAAAAAAAAAAAGCAGGAGTTGCAATCCTAGTCTATGATAAACCAACAAAGATCAAAAGAGACAAAGAAGGATCTTATATAATGGTAAAAGGATCAATGCAACAAGAACTAATCATCCTAAACATATATGCACCCAATACAGGAGCACTCAGATACATAAAGCAAGTTCTTAACGACCTACAAAGAGACTTAGACTCCCATACAATAATAGTGGGAGACTTTAACACTCCACTGTCAATATTAGACAGATCAATGTGACAGAAAATTAACAAGGATATCCAGGACTTGAACTCAGATCTGGACCAAGATGACATAATAGACATCTACAGAACTCTCTACCCCAAATCCACAGAATATACATTCTTCTTAGCACCACATCACACCTACTCTAAAATTGACCACATAATTGGAAGTAAGTCACTCCTCAGCAAATGCAAAAGAAAGGAAAACAAATAGTCTCTCAGACCACACTGCAATTAAATTAGAACTCGGGATTAAGAAACTAACTCAGAACCACACAACTTCCTGGAAACTGAACAAATGGTTCCTGAATATTGACTAGATAAACAATGAAATGAAGGCAGAAATAAAGATGTCCTTTGAAATGAACAAGAATGAAGATACAATGTACCAGAATCTCTGGGACACATTTAAAGCAGTGTCT
The DNA here is from genome assembly GCA_963574635.1 of Cheracebus regulus. Lineage (NCBI taxonomy): Eukaryota > Metazoa > Chordata > Mammalia > Primates > Pitheciidae > Cheracebus > Cheracebus regulus. Next base: position 19,605 of record CAUYQU010032933.1, read on the forward strand.
AGAGGGAAATTTATAGCAATAAATGCCCACATGAGGAGTGAGTGAAGATCTAAAATCAATATGCTATCATCAAAATTGAAAGAGCTAGAGGAGCAAGATCAAAAAAAAAAAAACTCAAAAGCTAGCAGAAGACAAGAAATAACTAAGATCAGAGCAACACTGAAGGAGATAGAGACATTAAAAAAAAAAAAACAACTTTCAATAAATCAATAAATCCAGGGGCTGGTTTTTTGAAAAGATCAACCAAACGGACAGACCACTAGCTAGATTAATAAAAAAAAAAAAAAGAGAGAGAGAGAGAAGAATCAAATAGATGCAATAACAAATGATAAAGGGGATTATCACCGATTCCACAGAAATACAAACCACCATCAGAGATTACTGCAAACAACTCTATACACATAAACCAGTAAACCAGGAAGAAACTGATAAATTCCTGGACACTTGACCCCTCCCAAGCCTAAACCAGGAAGAAGTTGAAACTCTGACAAGACCAATAACAACGGCTGAAGTTGAGGCAGCAAACAACCGTCTACCAAACAAAACAAGCTAAGGTCCAGATGGGTTCATAGCCGATTTCTACCACACATATAAAGAGGAGCTGGTATTACTCCTTCAGAAACTATTCTAAACCATACAAGATGAGGGATTCCTTCCCAAATCATTTTATGAGACCAATATCATCCTGATACCAAAACCCCACAGAGACTCAACAACAAGAAAAAAAACGTAAGGCCAATATTTATGATGAACATAGATGCAAAAATCTTCAATAAAATACTGGCAAACCAATTGCAACAGCACATCAAAAAGCTTATCCATCACCATCAAGTAGGCTTCAACCCAGGGATACAAGGCTGTTTCAACATATGCAAGTCTATAAACGTAATCCATTACATAAATGAACCAAAAACAAAAACCTCATGATTATCTCAATACATGCAGAGAAGGCCTCTGACAAAATTCAGCAGCCCTTTATGCTAAAAACTCTTAATAAGCTAGGTATTGATGGAATATATCAAAAAATAATAAAAGCTATTTATGACAAACCCACAGCAAATATTATATTGAATGGGCAAAAACTGGAATCATTCCTTTGAAATCTGGCACTAGAAAAGGATGCTCTCTCTCACCACTCCTATTAATATTGGAAGTTCTAGTCAGGGCAATTAGGCAAGAAAAAGAAATAAAGGGCATTCAATTAGGAGAGGAGGGAGTCAAATTGTCTCTATTTGCAGGTGACATGATTGTATATTTAGAAGACACCATTGTCTCAGCTCAAAATCTACTTAAACTGATAAGCAACTTCAGCAGTCTCAGGATACAAAATCAATGGGCAGAAATCACAAGTATTTCCTATACACCAATAAAAGACTAACAGAGAGCCAAATCAAGAGTGAACTCCCATTCACAATTGCTACAAAGAGAATAAAATACCTAGGAATACAACTGAAAAAGGATGTAAAGGACCTCTTCAAGGAGAACTACAAACCACTGCTGAAGGAAATAAGAAAGGACACAAACAGATGGAAAAACATTCCTTGCTCATGGTTAGGAAGAATCAATATTGTGAAAATGGCCATACTGCCCAAAGTAATTGATAGATTGAATGCTATCCCCGTCAAGCTACAAATGACCTCTTCAGAGAACTGGAAAAAACCACCTTAAACTTCATATGGAACCAAAAGAGAGCCTGCAGATCCAAGACAATCCTAAGGAAAAAGAACAAAGCTGGAAGCATCATACTACCTGACTTTAAACTATACTACAAGGCTACAGTAATCAAAACAGCATGGTACTGGTACCAAAACACAGATATAGACCAATAGAATAGAACAGAGGCCTTGGAGGCAATGCCACACATCTACAACCATCTGATCATTGACAAACCTGACAAAAATGAGCAATGAGAAAATGATTCCCTGTTTAATAAATAGTGTTGGGAAAACTGACTAGCCATGTGCAGAAAACAGAAACTGGACCCCTTCCTGACACCTTACACTAAAATTAACTCCAGGTGGATTAAGGACTTAAACATAAGACCTAACACCATAAAAATACTAGAAAAAATCTAGGCAAAACCAACCAGGACATAGGCATAGGCAAGAACTTCATGACTAAAACACCTAAAGCATTGGCAACAAAAGCCAAGATAGACAAATGGGATCTAATTAAACTCCAGAGCTTCTGTATAGCAAAAGAAACAACAATTAGAGTGAACTGGCAACCAACAGAATGTAAAAAATTTTTTCAATCTACCCATCTGACAATCGGCGAATATCCAGAATCTACAAAGAACTAAAAAAGATTTACAAGAAAAAAACAAACTCATTAAAAAGTGGGCAAAGGACATGAACAGACACTTTTCAAAGGAAGACATATGAGGCCAACAAACATATGAAAAAATGCTCATCATCACTGGTCATTAGAGAAATGCAAATCAAAACCACATTGAGATACCATCTCATGCCAGTTAGAATGGCAATCATTAAAATATCTGGAGACAATAGATGCTGGAGAGGATGTGGAGAAATAGGAACACTTTTATATTGTTGATGGGAGTGTAGATTGATTCAGCCATTGTGGAAGACAGTGTGACAATTCCTCAAAGATCTAGAAATAGAAATACCATTTGATCCAGCAATCCCATTACTGGGTATATACCCAAAGGATTATAAATTGTTCTATTATAAAGACACATGCACACGTATGTTTATTGTGGCATTGTTTACAATAGCAAAGACCTGGAACCAACCCAAATGCCCACTGATGACAGACTGGACAAGGAAAATGTGACACATATATACCATAGAATACTATGCAGCCATAAAAATAAATGAGTTTGTGTCCTTTGTAGGGACATGGATAAATCTGGAAACCATCATTCTCAGCAAACTGACATGAGAACAGAAAATCAAACATGGAGCATGTTCTCACTCACAGGTGGGTGTTGAACAGTGAGAATACATGGACACAGGGAGGGGAGCATCATACACTGGGGTCTATTTAGGGGGTTAGAAGAGGGACAGTGAGGGGTAGGGAGGTTGGGGAGAGATTATATGGGGAGAAATGCCTGATGGGGGGATGAAGGCAGCAAACCACATTGCCATGTATTACCTATGCAACAATCCTGCATGAACTGCACATGTACCTCAGAACCTAAAGTACAATTTAAAAAAAAACTGTATTCTTGTATGTTTGTACAACTCTATAAACTTACTAAAATTTATTTACTTGTAGTGTGTACGTTATATTTCAATAAAACTCTTCAAGAATAAAATGCAAATAATAACTGCTGAACACCGAACTGAACTGTAACCCTCAAAAATTTCTAAGGGGAATAAAAAATTGTTCTATATTTTTTCCACATACAAATTGTATCCATATTTTTTCAATTCTTGCTTTCTTTCCTCCAGAAGGCATGTTCTACCTCATTTATTATCGCCCCACCTCTACCCATGACATATCTTCTTCAAACCTATTTCGTATTTCCCACTAACAATTCAGTCTCTACTTCTTCTGTACTTTTTCTATTACCTCCTTTTCCATGAATGTATATTAAGCTCATTTCTCCCATAATTAAAAAATAATAACCTTCCATTTTTCCTGAATGTGGCTATGGTCTGCCTCCTTCCCATCTTCTAAAAGTATGTTTAAAGACAGGTAGTTTTCAGTTGCTGCCTCTACCCCTCCATGCTCCTATCGTCCATTCCTCCAACTCCCTGAAATCTGCTTCCCTTCCTTTTCTATAGTCAGCTACTCAAGTGAACCTTCTCTCAAAAGGTCACTGATTACCTCATACTTCCTAATTCAATGCATCTGTATTAATCCAATCTTGTACTTTTCTCATGCACTTGAACTTATTTATTACTGCCTGATTAGATGTATCTATTATCTTTAATTCTAGATAACCTATTTTTATCTTTTTTTGAGCCTGACCATTCACTGCTTATTATATTCTTTTATATTTAGTTTCCTTTAGAGTTCTATTCTCAGTCACTTTCATACTAATTATATATAGTCTCCTTAGATAATTCCACAAACTCTTGTTTCTAACAATCATCTTATGGTAAATTTATTGCATTAATAGTTCACACTTTATGTTCACACCATTTGTCATTTGTCATGTAACCTTGTAAAACACTACCACTCTGACTCTGGACCTAGCCGTGCTTTACCCAGTGGAATGTTAGCCAATATAATCAGTGGAAAAGCTTGAAAGCATTCATATGAATTGGCTTGGAAGCTCTAGCTCCTCACTCATTAACCTGAGAATAAGCAGAGCAGCTACTAGAAAAAGGAGAGCATGTGGTAAGATTTTTTAGTGGTCTCATCCAAAAGCATTCTAAATAGACTCTCAGACAGAGAATCCCAGACAGAGAATGAGGCCAGCCCAGACAAGTCTCACAGATATAAATTCAATAAGTGTTCATTATTGTATGCCACTGAAGTCTTGTTGTTATGCAGCATTATAATAGCTATGGATACCTGATACACACCCTCTATGGTAGAAATGAGAAAATCTACATTTGCCAATGATGACTCTCTGAGCTTCACACTGGGGAATATCCCTACCTGAATGTCTCACAAGCATCTCAAATTAACATAAAAATAACTGAGCTCATCGTCTTTCCCATCTAATAAGACTGATTCTTCCTAAAATTATCTATCTTTACTTTTGGTACCACTATTCAATCCAGTGAACCAAGCTAGATCCAGGAGTCATCCATACTTGTTCACACTCCTTAATTCTTCATCTCTAATTCTCTAATGATGCAATATGTGGCCCAGGGAATTGCAAGCAGTTAGCAGTTACCAGGAAAGGGGTGTGTGTGTGTGTGTGTGTGTGTGTTAGTGTGTGCATGTGTGTCTTGTGTTTTGGTTAACAAACTCTTCATTAGAATTGATACTGAGATTGACTGAAGTTTGCCTTTACTTAAAGGTCATTGTCTCCAAAAGCTCAAAAGTATTTTGAATGTTTCCTCTACATGCTTAGATGAGGGTTAATTTGCAGATAAAAATTACAAAAGAATATAATTTTTGTGAAAATTCCTCCCAGATATTAGATATGGAATTAAAAATAAATGATTGATTTTCTTAGCACCAATACTTGTTTCTATGTTTAATAAATGAAAAATGTCAAGTTTCATAAAGCTATGTTTCCAAAGACCAAAATTTTGGGGAAATTTTTTGATGGCTGTAAAATTTGGTTTTACCTTTGGATATGCTTTAAAAAAAAAAAAAGAACTTTGAAAAAGACTAACAAAATGGCTACTGAGGCCGCATACAGGCTGAAATGACAATGACAAAATCATGTGTTTTTCAAGCAATATAAAATGTGTATAGCAAAGCAATAAGGCAGGGTAAAATTAATTAAAATGTGCTATGCCCCTGTTTAAAAATGTTCAGAAAATAACAGCAGAGGAATTTAAGCCTTCCCATGGAAACTAACAGAAAGCGTCAAGAGTCCAGAGGTGATGGAAGACAAGTCATAGGAGAAGTTATTTGAGTCCAAAAAGGAAAATCTCCCAAATTCTTCTGAAAAGAAAGTTGAATACTAATTAAGAAAAGGGCAAATTCTTCTTATTTAAAATTCTGAGACAAACGTAGAGATAGCATGAAAATTATTAGGAGATACCTTTCAGTACAGTCTTAATAAGCCAAATGACTTGGTCTAATACACTGTGTTTTACTGGAGTTCTGGTTGGTTTTTAAAAACTCCAGGCCATACTTTTGTACATAAAAATATTGCCTTAAAAGAAACTTATGAGTTTAAGGAGGCAGCACAGCATAAGAGTTGAAATTGAACAGATCTGGCTTTGAAACCTGCTTTCACCAGGTCCTATTTCTCTGACTTTGACAAATGTCTTAACCTCCCTAAGCTTTTGTTCTCTACTTTTAAAATAAATTTTAAAACATCTTTCAGAGTTGTTGTGAGATAAAATCAGATAATACATGTAAAGCACTTACCACAGTGCCTAGCACATCACAAGTGCTTAATAAAGGCTAAATGCTATTATTATTTTTACTTGTATTAATATAATTCATACTCAAACTTCCCAAAGTAATATATTACTTGCAATCTCTAGTCAACATCTTTTATTTGTGGTCACCCAGTATCATTTGAACTCTCACTACAAACTGTGGTAGTTCCCACATTGCAAACCCTGCCCCCTTTATTTTAGTATCCAAAACATTACATTTCCCAAGATTCCTTGCAGTTATGGTACAGACATGTGGCCTACCCATGTGAAATCAAAGAACTCTTATAAGACCAAGATTCAGAAGTGAGCTGTGAGAGGGAACAAACTAATGGCAAGACATACATTTTGATGGTACATGATTTTGATATAAGCAAAAACATCCAAATATTCCACCATTGACAGTAACAGTAGATACTTTCCAATAAATGGCAAACACAGTGTGTTTCTAGATAGGACAGAGGTAGAAATTCCCTGTCTCAGTGGTGTTTCTCTGGAAACTGTTCCCAGAAGCTCACTTCATAATTTTGGAGAGCTAGAGAAATAGACTACCGTTAACATTTCTGGTTAAGCTCGCTAGAATGGATTCTGTTCTCTGGAACTAAGAAGCCTGACCAATGGAAGTACCAACTTGGAATTAAGCTCACAAAAGATTCCGTCTTGTTTGGCACTTATGAGTGGCAGTACGAAAGGCTCAGTAGGTGGCCATTCATTATTCTAGGAGAGAATACAGCTTCAGAGAATAAAAGAATCCAGATTTACAGATATGGTTGGGCTGTGAATCCAGATATGGTTGGGCTGTGTCCCACCTAAAATCTCATCTTGAATTATAATTCCCACAATCCCCATGTGTAAAGGGCAGGACCAGGTGGAGGTAATTGGATCTAGGGGGTGGTTTACCCATGCTCTTCTCATGATAGTGGGTGAGTCTCACCAAATCTGATGATTTTTTAAATGTCTGGCATCTCCCCCGCTTGCATTCACTTCATCCTGTCACCCTGTGAAGAAGGTTCCTGCTTCTCCTCTGCCTTTCGCCATGACTGTAAGTTTCCTGAGGACTCCCCAGCAGTGCAGAACTGTGAATCAATTAAACCTATTTCTTTTATAAATTACCTAGTCTTAGGTATTTCCTCATTAGCAATGTGAGAATGGGCTAATACAGGTATGATACAAAAGAAAACCTTTGATGTTACAGTGCATGGAAATACATGAATAAAAACAAAGGACAAAATGCCAGTTACTTGGAAGATCTCCCACTCCAGTCTCTGCTTTAACACTTGAGTCCTATAATAAGAGTTTTGAGGAAATACTGAAAATTCCCTTTTATAAGTTTTATTTGAGACACTGGGGACAAGCAGCAGCACAGGTTTACAGTCTGCATGATGGAGTTCAGCACTACTGGAAAGTGAGGCAGTCTTTCTCACTTGGAGATTTCTCTGCAAAATGAAACAGCTAGAGTAGATTTAAAGGCAAGTCAGATAGGTTCCTCCTGAACCAGTAAGGAAGATAAGAGGATATGGCATTGACAGCTGAGCATCATCAGGAGACGGTGCTGTCAAGTTTCAACCGTAGCTTCACCCCACCTTTGAGTGGCTTGCAGGCATCATAGTACATGGTAAAAATTATTTTTCCCAGGAAATCCAAACAGGATTGAAAAATGGATGCCTCATTGTAAGCAACAGAATTAGTCATAAGCACACATGTTTGGGAAACAGTTCTGAGTGTGGGATGAGGAAACGTGGAGGTGCTTAAATCTTGTTGGAATATCATTTTCCTCCTTTACTGTGGCTTGGTTTGGTTCATTGGTTGGTAGGGTATGAGGGAACATAGGTTGTATTGTGTGTTTGTTTTAATCAAGCGCTTTTAAGAGAAAGATCATATGACTCTCAGAAACAGGTCATAAATATATTCAAGGGCATGGTTTAGTAGAGGATATTGTCTCTTTCTCCTGTCACTCTGGGTTCTAGGCTGGGAGGTTCAGAGGCTTCATGCAGAACTGAAGTAATAGATCATATAGTCTGCTGGATTTTACCATGAGGCATAATGACTTACATGCTTTTTTATAAGCTCATCTTTATCCATCCCTATGGAAGCCTTCCAGTGGGTCCATTTGCCAATAGATGACAACATGGAAGACCGTTATGGGACAAAGTTCAACCCAACTCAGTGCAGAAGTACTTGGCCTGATCACATGATCCATCTTTGGCTTGGCCTCTAAGTGTTTTTCTATTCAACACTGGCCATGGTAGCTGTATTAATTTTCAACCCATGTGGCATGAATGGTAGAGACTTATCTGTGAAAGAATAGATTAGTGACACAAGGCATTAAGGATATGGCGGCACTTGAAACTGCATGGCCTTCTGCCTAGTCTGCCAAGTTCAGCCTTCATCCAGGAGAACTTAAAATTCTGGTATACCAACTACTCAGGACTAAATCCTACTTTTTGGCATTTTGGCAATGATCCTGGTAGAAATCTGATAGTCTCCATACCCATTGTTAGATGACATTTCTTTTGAGAAATACATTAGTTAACTGTAATAGTTTAAACTAGAAATTTCCAATTTCTAAGAACATTAATCCTATATGTATTACTCTCAAAAAGGCGTCTATCTTCAGCTAACTCCCACCATAAGAGGCTGAAGTCTAAAGGGGCTTACTCTCTATCTAAAAAAGAATATGTAATCTCATGTAGCCTGATGAGAATCATCTCATACTTCAGTAACCAGGCCACATGAGATTATGTCTTCTTTTGTAGACATAAAGCCTAGATGGTAATATAAGAAAACATTATACTAGGACAGCAGGCAGAAAAAGGGCATTAAGATTCTTGTAGAAACATAAAATTCTAAATACTACAGCATACTATACCAACCCCTACAGAGAAACTTTTGAATTTTGGCTGTAACATACCACTGGGATGCTGAATGCATTGTTAGCAGCTAAGAGAAAAAAAGGACAGAAAGCCAATCGAAAACTTATTGCCTATCATCTGTGTATGCTGGACAGACAGTACTGCATAACTTGGATGGCATACTTATGGATGCCTAAACAGATGGTGACATGGGTCAATTTTCTTTAGACTCATCAAAAGTAAAGGAATACAATCATTGCTTATTAGGACAATTCTGGTTGTTGTAATGCAAAAAGCATGATAAATAAAACATAACAATTGATAATTTTTTGCTTACAGTAAGTTACAAAATGAGAAAGATTGTGATAGGGAAAAGCCTCTGGATTTTGAGATATGCCCTGTAACCCTAATGAGAATACTCAGTTCCCAGCTCCTGCGGCTATCTCATCATACTGATTTTATCCTGCAACGGGGTTGCATCCTTAGAAAATTCCTTTCAGGGCATGAAGTGGAACATCCCACCATTGTGCTATTTTTATTTTTAGTAGGGCCACCATATTCTGACACACTGTAATGTATCTTCCTAGTAATCCAGAAAAATCACTCAATCTCAAGAGGGATCAAAAGTCACTCTGGACCATAGATAATAATTAGAATATTTAAAAATTGGCCCAACATGAGCTCTGAGCACAATTCAGATGTCAAACAATTAAAAATTAGGATAATCACAATCCTGAACCCATTCATATCAACTGACAGTAACCCTGCTCTCTTCACACCTGGGAGAGGATGCAGAAAGTTTCCAGGTACCTGGGAGCTCAGATTACAGAAGTGTGTCTGGAATCTGAGGATGGATTTTTGATGTAAGGTAGAAAACCCAGACATATGAACCAGGTTCAACGCAGTCATTGTTCAGTTCCTTTAAGCCAAAAGCCTCTACCAGACCCCAGTTCCCTTGGGAAATTTGAATGGGAACATGGCTGAATCTGGGAGCTTCCTGTTCAGGGAATATGTATCTATCCCTCCAAGAACTGCCACAGAGGTCAGACTTTTAATAGGGAAAGAATGGGAGCTTATTCTATGTAGCAGAAGTTCATAAATACATTTGGGGTCAGAACTGATTTACCTTGCACCTGGCATCAAGGAAAATGGACTCCTACACAGGCCCACCTTGTTTAGCAGATGGAAATCTGGACCATGAGGGGAGCCACACCCAAGACAAGAATATAAGTGTTTCAGGAAAAACTTTCTGTCCCTTTTCTATTCCCCCATGAAAAGATTTCTCTGAGATAAGAAAGAGTGGTGAGAGAGTGTGTCAGGGGTCACACCTCAAGCCCAGGTTGCACGGTCCTGGAGTCAACAAGATCAGTGCTCCACTGGATCTCCTAGGATCGCTATCATTTTCACGCACACTCACCCCTAGCTTTGGGATGCTTTCAACAGGAAGGGCCTTTGGAGGAGGAGGACTGCCCTCAGGTCACTGGAGCCACTTTGCCTCCAGACACACAGAATTGGAAGTGCTTGGGATTTTATGTTCACCTGCATCAGCCACTAGCCAATGACTAATATGTATGGGAACATGAGTGCCCAGCTCCCTTGCCTTGGTTTGTGACAACTCTGAGGTGTATCCTATACCCAGCATTCCACCAAAGGATCAAGGTGAAGCTGCCCTCTGTGGAATTTTGCCTGAGATCTCTCTTCTTTAGCTTCTTCCTCTGTCCCAGGCCCCCCATCCTTCTCTAGGTTATCTGGAACACTGCTGTAATGAATCACTTGCACACAAACCTCATCACAGGATCTGTTTCTGGGGAACCTAACCTAATATGCAGGGATGCAAAAGGCAACTTCGGCCATAGGGAGATATCTATTATTTGTAGGTTCAACAAAAGACTGAGAAATTCTTCGCATTTTTGAGAAGTCACTGGATAAGCCTTTTATATTCCTTGGAAACATAATGAAAACTACTTAGAATTTTTTCTATAAGGAGAAAAAGGATACATATATTTTAAAGTCACAGGAATCATACTCTTTTGGCCTGGATTCTTGTATTCTCTCTCTTCCTCTAAATTACCTAGCAAATAAGAAACCTTCCACTTGAAGGTAAAACAAAGATAAATGTGTCTTCTTCCGTTTCTAATGAATAGAACTGAGAAACTGCACAAGATAAATATAAGCTCCAATGAGGCCTTTAGGCAAGTACACTTAATTAGCTAGGTTAATAGAGGGAAAAAAGGCCATAGATAATCCAAATCAATAGGTTATTCAAAAATCATTTACATTTGCTTTATTTAAACAGGTTTATCTTTCTATTTGTCTTGCTTTATGCAAATATCCAGGTAAGATTTCCTTCCCTAAGCACATATTAGCTGGGGCCAAGAAAATGGCCAGAAACCACAATAAATACTGAAGGTCTCAGGATATAGTTTCCCATAGTGAGTGCATGAAGCAGATTTGCTTCATGTAGATTATTGAGAATTGAATCTAAGTAAACACTATAAATGACAACATTTCTCATTAGTTCAACTTTGATTAGAATTATTTCACTCACAACTCCAGGATCAGAGAAATAACATAGTGACTGAATACCTAATAATTTTCTTTTCAACAAGAAACTGCTAAGAACAGAAGTAGCAATCTCCAGAGAGGAACTTTATTTTTACTCCATACACAAAGTTGTAATAGACAGTACTAGACTGCAAATAAAAAGTCTGAGTTATATATGGCATGGTGTTAAAATTGTTAGCAATTTTTAAAATGTTAATGTGTGGGCAAGTTCTTTTATTTATTTAGATGACATTTTCCTATGATAGAGTACTGAAATTGAAATTAGATTCTCAATATTGGATATTGTCAGTTAAAGACTGTCATTTTAAAACTCAATTATGAGAACAGAAAACTGTTTCAGAAACTAATTGATTTGGGATGTTTAATTACTAATAAAAGAGCCTTTGGATGCATGTAGGCTACAAAAAGGAGAGTTGACTGAGTCATGTTAATTTTGACAAATTTATATAATCAACATATTGCAGTGTTCCACAGTCAGGAAATGAACTTGAGACAAACTTGAAAAGCGAAAAAAAATTTTCAGAAAAAAACATGCAATGAGAGATTTTGAGAGTGAATTATTAATAAATCATTTTCTACTACAAAAATAAACAAAATAAGCATCTGTGTTTTTAGCTTATAAACTTTCATTGGTTAAGGCGTGCCAGTGAATATTAAAGAAGAGAATGCACTTGTATTTATTAAGCAGGGTATCATTTCACAAGGCCCATTTCTTTGTGGAAAGTCTAATGCCATTGACCATGGCCCAAAGAAAACATCCTTGAGGAAGATATGATCATATAAGAGGATACACAGAATCACCTGTAGAGATTTTTTAATTTATCTTCCACTACTCCAGGATTCCAGGTTTCTGTATCAGCCCCTCATCTCAGAGTGAGAATCATGTTCTAGTGGCAACAGTATTACTGAAAGGGGTGTACTGTATTTGACATATTCGATGGGCAAAAAACTGAGAAACAAAGAGCACACACATTAAAACTGTTAGCCCTTGAGATTGGGATTATACAGGAAGGTATTCAATGTTAGTCAAGCCTTGAGCATCTAACCATGTGCTAGGCATTCTTCAAGGTGCTGGTATCCAAGTGCTGAACAAGAGGAAATGATCCCTGCTCTCCTGGAAGTTTTACAGTACATTTTTTAATTTAGATTTTTATCAAATTCATATACTACTTACATATGCCAGGCATTGATCTATAAAAGTAATACTTTAATCCTTACAACAAATTTATCAGGTAGATATCCTAAATATTCCCATTCTACAAATGAGGGCCCTGAATCAAAGCTAGTAAGTTTCAGTGGCAGGATCAAAACAGAAGCCACTTTTTTCCTGATTTTTGCTTTTAACTGTTATGTTATGCTTCTACCAGAAGAAGCAGCTGATACATAAGTTAACAAGTAAATATTCTATTTATATTAGCTACAAAGGAAAAGAGCAATCTCCTCTGTCTCTGCAAGGGTTCAATCAGAGAAGGGTTCAAGCTTCTGAGGCTGAAGCTTGAAGTCTGCATGGCAAGTAGGCAGGAGAGGAAGATTAAGAGAAGTCTAGTATACTATAAGGGCAGAATGAAACCTGAGTCCATTCTTGTTGCTTCTGACCTTGGTGGCAAGAGAATATTGTAGAAGCTAGAACTTTCTTCATAGAGACCAGACACATGCACTGGCTCAGCTGCTGCTTCACACCAAGGAAGCGAGTCAGTAGATCAGCAGCAACAACATGTGCTTGCTGCAAAATGGCTGTAATCTCCCTTCCACAGTCCAGCTCTGGAGATAGAATCTCCCTTATAGACCTCCTTAACCAGAAGTATGCTAGAAAGAGAATTCTGGGAACTATAGTTCAACCTAGCCAAGTTATACATCACAAAGTCATTGCATACACATGAAGGGAAATCGTAGGGTAGGCTTTGGCAAAGACAATGGTAAACCAATTCCCTGACCTTAGGTAATTCAGAATAAGCTGAGGGAAATAAATATTAAAGAAGCCATAATAAGTGCAACGAATGTCAAAAAGAGGGTCATAAAGTCTGCTACGAAGACTTGCAACTAGGAGAATTAGGAGGTCAGCAGAGGAGTCATCACTGAAGAGATAACTTTTCCATTAAAACTTGAGAATTGATTAGTAATTAGCCACTGGGAATAGAGATTAGAGTGAAAGGTGTGAGGGCATTTTCCAGGTATAGGAGATGTGAAAAGTTCAAAGACAAGAAGAGTGTGGCTGGAAGCATAGTCTGAAAGGAAAATCAGACCTGAAAAGTAGGTGAGTGACAACATTCTATGTATATATATATACATGTATATATATATATATATATATATGTATATATACATATATACACATATATATACACATTATATATAATGTATATATTATATACTGCAATTTCTGTGTATATATCCAAAAGAATTGAAAGCAGAGTCTCAAAAAGCTATTTGTACACCATGTTCATAGCAGTCTCATTCACAATTGCCAAAAACTGAAATCAACCCAATTACCCATCAGTGGGTGAATGGGTAAACAAAATGTGGTATATACATACAATGGAATATTAGTCTGCCTTGTAAAGGAATTCTGAAACATGCTACAACTTGGATAAACCTTGAAGACATTATGCTAAGTGAAATAAGCCAGATACAAAAGGACAAGTATTGTATCATTCCCCTTATGAAGTGCCTAGGGTAGGCAAATTCATAAAGATGGAAAATAGAAAAGTGATTATCAAGGCATTGGAGGAGGAAGACTTAAAGTTAGTGTTTAATAGGTACCGAGTTTTAGTTGGGAACAGTGAAAAAGTTCTGGAGATAGATGATGCTGAAAATTGCACAACAATGTAAATATACTTAATGACACAGAACTGTATACTTTAAAATGGCTAAAATGGTAAATTTTATTTTATATTTTTTTACAATAAAAAATTTGTAAGATGTGTGTCCTTAATGGTGTTTGCTTCAAAAACAAATTAAAAATTATTAGCATGTGCTATTTTCTATATCTTTAATGTACAGAGTGAAAAATAGTTTTCTAAGTTAACCTGTCATTCAGAACAATTGAAATAAACACATGGAAATTTGTCACATTACAACTAGCCAGGAGGAATAAGCTCTAGTGTTCTGTAACATTGTAGGGTGACTACAGTTAATAATTTATTGTATATTTTCAAATAACTAGAAGATTTTGAGTGTTCAACACAAAAAACTAAATGTTTGAAGTGATGGATAGCTAATTACTCTGATTTGATCATTACACATTGTATACATGAATGGAAATATATTATACCTCATAAATATGCACAATTATGTATCAAATATAAAATTTTTAAGGAAATTACATCAGATGGAATTAAACAAGCAAAGCCTTCACACACGACTATTGCAAGAGAATGAATACAACTCTGCTGAAACTAAAAGCAGGCGAACTTTCTAAGCACTGGGATGAACTAGTGGAAGAAAACTGCAGGATGTCAGTAGGGAAGTTGGTCAATTTTATTAGGCCATATGTATTTGCTAATTTTTGCTTGTGGAAGTTAGGCTCCTACCCTCCCCACAGAAACTGGGAGATGGAGTATACTTGTTAAGTACATTTGATGTTGATGAGTACAATTCAGACGGATGGCTCCCAACTTGATGAGTATGTTTCAGAGGGACGATTCCCAAGTTCTTTAGAAAGACATTCCTGAGTTATGAAACTGGCAAGAGCCTGGGAGAAGATTTACATCTCAAAGGGCAGAGAAAGAACTTTCAATTACAATTTTTCTAAAGAATGTTCTAAGAAAAGGAAAAGGGAGAATCTTAGGTTTAAATTTAATCAAGTTTGAGGAACAACGAATAAATGATTTGTCAATCAGGCAGTCCTCGCAACCAGAATAGGTTCTATGAACTCTGGTGAACAATGTGACCAGGCAGCAATTATAGAAAATGTAAGTGAAGTATAGAGACAACTTATGTGGTTACAGTTTAATTGGTTGATTGGTTACAGAACCTCCCACAATTACCTAAAGCTCAGCAACTGTGGTTTAACCTCATATTGGTTTTGTCTGTGGAGTCTCGTGCAGGACTAAGGTCCAAATCAACAGGCTCCTACAAATTTTGTTTAACAGTTCTCTTCTTTTGGTCAAGCTTTCATCTCTACAACCTTCCTATCCTCTCAGCTATTTGTCCTATACAGTCCCTTTCTCTTACCCTGGAACGCCACTCCAGGACAAAAACTACTACTACTCTCCTTTTCCCCTAATAAAAACACATCCTTTATGTAAGCTTCATTTACCAAAATTACATCCCAGGCTCCTCACATAAGGAGTTATTTCCCTTATCATCTCTATTCTCAATTGCCATATATTGATTAGAATTTCTAACTCTCAGCAATCTTGACTTCCAGTGAAAACCTAGGAAGTAAGCCATTTTGAAATGTTTCATATCAGCATTTGGTAGGTGAGCACCATTTTATAATTTTTAGAAACATGTTTCCTCATAACACAATTTCCATGTTTATTTACAGACCCAAATATATTTAGTTTCTCTCTGCTGTATAAAAACAAGATGCCAAAATACATATATTTTAAGCATATACTCAACAGTTAATGTTTTAGTATTTTAATTAGAAATAACTCTGAAATTTCATGAATATCTGTTACTTAATAAACACATCTTTGATAGCTTCTTGGCTACCATTATAGCGTTCACTTTCCTATGCAAAAAAGCTGTTCAACCACAAACACAGACCAATACAAGAACATACAGCAGCCCCGCCCTGTTATCTGTGGGGGATGTTTCAAGACCCATAAAGGATGTCTGAAACCATGGGTAGTATCAAATCCTACATGTACTATGTTTTTTCCTATATATACCTATGATAACGTTTAACTTACTGATTAGGTACAGTAAGAGATTAACAATAATGAAAGATAACAATTCTAACAATATACTGCACTAAAAGCCATGTGAATGTGGTACTGAATGTACTCACCTATTCTTGGACCATGGTTGACCATAGGTAGCTGAAACCACAGAAAGGAAGACTACAGATAAGGGAGCACTAGTGTATTTGTATCCTGTTTAATGTGGTTATTGAATGAAATCCCACTGTTAATGTTGAAATGGTCCTTCAGGTAGCATAAAAGTGCCATCCAGAGATTTGATAGTCTTCCAAGGCTTATGAGTTTGGCAAACCAAAAATTGAGCACAAACTATTTTAACAATTTTAAATTTGTCACTCCACCAACACTTTTTCATAATGTGGATCAGTTTGCCTATTACATGAGTTGTAGAGTACAAAGCTCTTAACAATGGAAGCTTCCAGGACTCAGGGAGGAACAGGTGGCCATCCAGGCACTGCGTGAGTCTGTGCATAACACTGAATTTACATTCTTTCAGATATCAATTTTGTTTCGCAAATCAGGGGCATCACATTATGACATAGATCATCATAAACATTGACTTGGATCAATCATACAGATATCATTCTAATTGCATTCTAATTGAATCATAACCGTTCAGCACTAGCTGAATTAGCATTTCCTTTACAGTTATGGGCTTCACTCTTGGCTGCATCTGGCTGAGATTGAGAGTCTATCTAAAGTTGCCTCAACCCTGCCCCTCTTTGATGTAGTTCTGGCTCAGTGCTGCAGCTTCCAGGTGCTTCTCTAGCTTCACCTCCAGATGCTAGGTGTGTTCCCTCACCCAATCTGAATTTTTATGTTCCCCTGTTAGCTTCTTTACAGTATCTCTGCGATGTTTCACTATGACCTGTGACTTCTAGGACTCCTCCTCTGTTGGCCTCCCACACGTATACATCCTGCCATGTAGCCTCTGGCTTCACCAGCTCCTTGCTGAGCTCTTGCCAGAGCTTGACCAGCTACACATTCTGCTTGCTCCCCACCTGGCTCATGGCTTGGTTTGAGGCATTCTTCAGGATGGAATTCTCCAGCTGCCCCTGAAGAGTCCAGATCTTGCCCTGCACCTACTGTACCTCCTTTACATGCTCCCAGTAGTTGGCCCACATGGTCATTTCTGGACCATGAACTGCTTTTTCTTCTTGGCCTCCCAAGGCTGCTGCCTTGACATTTTTCACTGACATCTCTTTCTAAGTTCCCTCGGTTTGGGGGAGAGTCACACCTTCCTACTCCATGAACAGCTTTTACTTCTCTTCCAGCCAGCATTTTAGAATCACCACCATATTGCCTTTCGGAGTGGGGAAGCAATCCAATTTGGTCTAAAGGGAGGAGGCTTATTGGTAGACGGGCATGAAAAATAAATAATCTCTGTTCCTGTGTCTTGTTTGTTCGCCATAAAGGCAGACATATTGGGATAAAGACTTTTTTAATCTAGATCTTTTGGTTGTAGAATAAAATAAGGATAAAAAAGTCCCTTTGGTCTGGTCCCTGCAATAGTTGTAATTGGAGGGACATAAGTTTGTTAGCTTTCGGCATTTTTTTTCTTGTTTTAAAGTCCTCTCAAAATGTTCAGCTAAAGCTACTAATTCAGCCATATTTACAGCTTCCCATCTAGTTTATGTTTCTTTTTATCTTTTTTTTTTTTTTTTTGAGATAAAGTCTCACTCTATTGCCCAGCCAGGAGTGAAGTAGTGCAATTTTGGCTCACCACAACCTCCACCTCAAGGGTTCAAGCAATTCTCCTGCCTCAGCCTCCCAAGTAGCTAGGATTATAGGTGTCTGCCATCACACCCAGCTAATTTTTGTATTTTTAGTAGAGACAGGGCTTCACCATGTTGGTCCAATTGGTCTTGAACTCCTGACCTCAAGTGACCTAACCTCCTTGGCATCCCAAAATGCTGGGATTACAGCCATGAGCCACCACACCCAGCCAGTTTATTTTTCTTAATTAGACTGCTAAGTTTAAGACAAAGTTCATTTATAAATAAAGCAGTTAATGTCATTTCGGTCTCTTAAGGAAATACTCCCTTGCTGTATTTTAAGCCCACCATTTACAAATGGTGTTTCTAAATGAGCTCTGTAATCAGAAACCAGCTTATTTCTCTTCTGCTTGCAAGAATATGTGTTGGACCAATCCATTTTCTGTAGAAAAACCAGAAGAATTTAATTTAACTTGTTTTCAGTGACTCTTCCAGCTTGTTTCGTCCCCTCTCATGAGGGAAGAAGGTGTCTAATTTCCGGATCAGGTTCTTTCCATTCTAATGTTACCGTCCATTTACGAGCTTCACCAGGTCCAAGTATCATGTGAATAAATTGGCAATCATCAGGGCGTCCTAGATGTTAAGTTCCTATAAGAATTCTAAATTCCTTTGTAAACTTGTGAGGATTTACTTCTGGAATAGCGAAGTGTCTTACAATGGCTCTAATCTCAGCTTTAGACCATGGATTTAAGCGGTTATGGCAGGCAACCAGGCATTTGTTGAACTTCCCCTTTTTAATTATGCTCAAGATAAAAAATGATAATTGAGCAAAAATGTAAGAAGAATCGGGGTATTGGGGTAACGATGGATAAGGGGAAGGAGCAGTCAGGGTTAATTCAGTCAAAGTACACTCCTTTTTCATCATGTCCTCTATATGTTGCATAAGCTTTTATTTGCCTTCTGTAAAGAATCATTTAGAGGGGCAATTTTTGATTCATTTAATCTGTTAGATATGTCTGCATATTAATCTAAAGTGTAGTCCATGTTTTTGTAGGAGTTTTGATCCTTCTTTTTCTAATGTGTCCTGCAAATACTTTTATCCAACTTAAAAGTTCCTCATTATGGCCACTTTAATTCTAAGTTATCTCTAGTAAGATTGAGTCATTCTTATAAAAATGCACATGTACTGAGTCCTTTATTTGGAGGGGGTGGGGGAGGATCTCACTTCTGTCACTCAGGCTACAGTGCAGTGAAATAATCATTGCTCACTGCAGTCTTGACCTCCTGGGTTCAAGTGATACTCCAGCCTCAACCTCCAAAGTGCTGGGATTATAGATGTAAGCCATAGTGCCCAACCCCGGGTTCATATTTCTCATACATGAAATTGGCTAGAGTTCCAGATAATTTAGTTCTAAACTCCTGGAATTGAAACAAACCGATTACCAAACCCACTGCTTTAAAAATCCTACCTTAACTCCAGTGCAGCTCTGGATCCAGTCCAGTTTCTGTGTGATTCAATCAGACACCCAAGGTCTTCCTGGAGAACCTCATCTTGTTTCTGTTGCCACTGCTGATCCTAGTTCAAATCAAATAGCTCAAATAAGCCCAGAGAGTTCAGAACACAAATTGGTGAACGTTGGAAACTGAGCAAGAACTCGCCCACAATCTTCAGTTGCCAGGAGAGATCAATAGACACAATGGACTTTTGGGGCTACTTTCGCTTGCTCACACCAGGCTCTCTAGGGGTCACTGGAACTCTCCTTTGGATCCTGTCAACTATGCCAATCTGTTGAAAGAAAAAACCTTAAACAGTTTAAATTTAACTGAGTTTTAAGAGGAAAAAATAATTTGCAAATCAGATAACCCTCAGAACCCAAACAGGTTCTAAGAACTCCAGTCAACGACGTGATCAGGCAGCACTAATAGAAAACAGAAGTGAAGTACAGAGGCGACTTAAGCGGTTATGGTTTAATTGGTTAATTGGTTACAGAGACTCCTGCAATTACCTGAAGCCCAGCTGCTTTGATTAAACTTTATTTTGGTCTTGTCTATGAGGCCTCATGAAGGCGCTAGTCCAAATCAATGGCCTCTTACAAATTTTATTTAACTGAGGTCAGGGGCCTAGAGTCAAGAAGAAGCCTGTCTGATGTTTAGTCAAGCAGAGGGGAACATTAAGGTCTTCTTGATCAGAGAAAACCTTAGTCAGAGTAAAACATTTGTCAGAATAAAAGAAAAACAAAAAGACTGTCACCATTTGGTATCAATAAAAAGCTATTAAGCATGTATTTCAGCAAGAATGTAATTGAATCAGGAAAGAAGAATGGAAAGCAAGAAACAATGCTGAACAAAGAAACTGGCAAACATACTGGGGAGTTAAAATAAGCACTGAGTATAGGGAAGCTTGTAACAAAAATTAAAATTTGCAAGAATTTACAAATAAGATAGAGCCAAAATATATGACAGTGATAACATGTAAGACATTGAATCTGATTGTTAAAGTAGAAGTGTTCCAAGATCTCTGATAAGATACAGAAATACTGCTATATTTTAGAATTAGTCACATATTTGGGAGTAAATATTAACATATAAAAGGAAAATAAACTCTTTCCAAATCACTGGAGGAGATAGGGGACTAAATAAAGCTCAAACCATCAGACGCCTACAACTAGAATGTCAATATTGGGCAGACAAAAAAGCTCGAAGAACAGACTGTTCTCCCTAGTCAAAGGACCAGGAAGAGAGCAGCCTAGCAAAACAGAAAACTTGCATAGGATAACCACCCCAGTAGAATTAAACACTACTGGGGGAAAAAATACGGCCCCCACCCTCACTCTTTCAGCAAAGTCCCAGGTGGGAGCTTAGTCTTCCACCCTCACCCAGCTGTAATGAAGCTGCTCCTCCCACACCCAGGTTGGTAGCAGTGAAGAACAAGTTAGGAGCCAGGACTTTCATCCTAATCTAGGAAGTGTGAATGACTGCACGCACATGTGCATGCACACACACACACACACAGAGTCAGTTATGGCCACGTGGAAAGGCTAGACTTCAGCCTCCATCTGCATTAAAAAGGTACCCTTCTCCTCCCTATTTCCACAGGGGTAGTGTTACAGGAAGCTGAGTGGGGAGACCCCTCAGCAGTAATGAGACCACCGCCCACCCATCAGCACCCCCATCTCCCTGATGTCTGTAACAGTAACAAGGTACTCCTTCCCCTGCCAGCCAGGTTGGTTTATTGTTCACCTAGTGAAGAACCTGAACTTCCACCCACTGCTTGATAAACAAGCTGTGGTATATCCATCTCACAGAATACTACCAAGCAATACAAGGAACAAGCTATTGCTACAGGTGACAATCTGGATGAATCTCAAGGCATTATGCTGGTGGAGAAAAGGCAATCTCTTTGGGCAGTATGGCCATTTTCACAATACTGAATCTTCCTAGCCATGAGCATGAAATGGTTTTGCATCTGTTTGTGTTCTCTCTTATTTCCTTGAACAGTGGTTGGTAGTTCCCCTTGAAGAGGTCCTCTACATCCTTTGTTAGTTGTATTCCTAGGTATTTTATTGTCTTTTTTTCAGGGGTTAAAACTGCATGTGCTATATAGGAAATCTGTGGTCATTACAGGGTGGGTGATTCTGTAGCAAACTAGATCTGAGAAGTCCCTATGTATAGGTAATAGATACATTTTTAAACACTAAAACCACCCTAGCTTCCTGAGCACGTAAAATGTCTGTGCATTGAGCTAAGCCTGTGGCCTGCAAGTCCATGTCCCCCGCTTGGGGTCATACCACACCTTTGCTCAGATATTTGCCGTGTATTCCACTCAGCTATACAGATGCATTCAGACTTCTCAGCTGGGCACA